>CANUEZ040000110.1:13207500-13503344 GCA_948099385.1 Fasciola hepatica
ACGATGGGCAGGCATTCGCAAAACGTGTCTGAGCCATCGGAGGCGGTGCAAAGCAGCCACTTCGGTTAGAGGCGGGCCATCCGCGCCCAGCACAGGACGACGCACCTCGTACTCACTCATTCGTTGTTCCCACCAGACGCGGGCGATGCTTTGGAGAGATCGGTTGTGGAACACGGAAGGACGCCATGCGTTCTCAACGCAGACTGGCCAGGTCTCACACCGATAGAGCGTAACACAGAATTGCGGCGATGTACCCTCGACCCTTAAGGGAGCCGGATGTCACAGCGGCGCCACAGGCGTCGCAGGTTGGCAAAAGTACTGTAACTCACTGTTCGGGATTTGATCTTTTGAACACTATCAAGTTGTAATCAAGCTCCTTAGGTACTTAAAGTTATCGACTAGCTGTAGCTAATTACCACAAAGGGTGAGTGCAGGCACAGGTTCTTGCCAGTCTTGTAAACGCACTTTGCACCCGGGGGGGGGGGGAGAGAAAAGGCTATACCGCATCTGGACACCTAAATCGCCAAGCGGTGTAAATGTGTTCCATTGTTTCTTCGGTTAGCTCAGTTGAACACGTGTTGTTCCATTGCTATTGAACGTCTACGGCTCGTTTGAACCTGAACTTTGGTTCCTTATTGGATTTTGTCCTTACGTCAGCCTGAAACAAGATACAGTCAAGTGGGCATTTGTATTGTTTTTTGTGCTTACATATTAATTATTTAGATACCGCACTGATAACTTAAACGACTTTTTGATTTTTGCTCAGCCGGTGTTTTGATTCTCGGGTCGATTTGCATTGGGATTTGCGATGGAACGAGTTGTGATCAAGTTGGTGTGCGTCTAGACAATCGAAAACACGGTTAGGCACCGGAGTGATCGTCCGTCATCCGCGACCTGGAGACGCGCCTGTAGCAAACAGCTCTGCTATCCGCAACCGATCTCTCGACTACGGGCCCGTAATGACGCCGTGAGCCGGAATCGAAAGGGTGACATCCCGCTGGTTCAATAAATTATATAGGATAGAAAATAATTGAAAAATTATATTCTGATTGTGAAATAGACTGTAATGTACGGAACCTAATAGAAATAATGGAGTTCAACTTTATGTAGCATGATTTACCGAGGTGTCACGAAGTGGTCGGTTTTGAAATGTAGAGGAAATTGATAATATTAGAATAACTTCAGTCAGTGTAGTTTTTTGTTGCATGCAAAATGATGAGGTACAATAATACCTTGACAATTGTTTGGGTCCTACAAGGTTTCAAACTTATCTAGACAGTCTAAATGCAAAATTATTTCGAAACGCGTCCTGCTTTTCATCTTTTGAGCTATTGTAGTGATTAGCAGCACATGAGTGATTAGATAAGGACCCGTTGTTAGACTTGACAACCGCTAAGTAATTTTCCAGATTTTGCGGAAGTTCCACTGTGGTGGTTCTCCATGTATCCAAGTTGTCTTAGTTCGGTTCAGTTCAAGTGGCCATTGACCATGCACCGGCTATGGTGGTTTTAGTCGTTATCTCTGAGCGGCAACCTCAATGAGAAATAATGAAAAAATAGTAATGAAGCGACTATAAATAGTAGTATTAGGTCGGCAAAGAAAGTTTGTGAATACGGGAGCTACACTGCTCGCCACACGTGACCATATCCTCCAATACTTTTGACCGCTGACTAGTGGGGGTCTCTTGGATCCCACCAAGGAAGCCTGACGCGTCCTACATAGTCTAGCCCACTCGTTTAACTTTTCATATCTTTGCTGTATGCATTGGACTGGCCGCCCTTACTCATCTTCCAACCCTCGGCGAGTAGTACGCGCAGAAGAATCCTATCTAGGGATATGCGCAACACATTCTAACTATCTTTCCCTGGTGATCTAAAGTGCCGCGATAGCTCAGCCGGTAGAGCATCTGCACGGTATGCGGAGGGTCGCCGGTTCGATTCCGGCTCGCGGCGTCCGACTTTTCGATGTGAAGAATGCAAGTGGATTTTCCAAAAACAATATATATCCCTTGTAATTCCCTTATTTATTATACGATTAGGCGATTGTCAGTAAGTACTGGTTTTAAGATGAAGATAGGGATGCATCTTTAAAACCGATAGGCAACCTTTCAAACGGCTGGGTCGCCGTAATCAAACGATTGGACGAGGCGCACTGTAATTTGGGCTCTATTTCAGAAAGGACTTCACATCAGCAATTGTTTCCCGTGTGTCATTAAAGGAAAAGAGATTTCGGGTCCCCACAAAATGAACCACGCGAAACTCCAGGATGACAAAGTGTCGTGCGATCGCTTTAGATTGACTCCTGAAAGGACAGCGCAACAGCAAGTACTTCTAAGGGCATCTGCCGCTGTTGTGTTTTCTCAGCCTGTGAGCAGCATGGTAACTATTGAGCGATAGTTCTGTTTCCCAACGTAGTATCTTCATTCTCAGTATGAAGGAAATGAACGGTTGGCTAGTGACGAGCCTAAAATGAATTCCAAATAGATATCTCCTCATCTGTATGACTTCAGCGACAGCACATACCTCCTTTTCAACCGCCGAATGACGCTTTTCTTTCGGAGTCAGTGTGCTGGAGAAAAACAAAACCGCGCATCCATCCTGGTTGAGCGTAGCAGTGATGACGGTGTCAGAGGTGTCAGTTCCTGCGACAAATGGTAGGCCTGAACGGACGTTGGTTAGACTCGCCTTTGTTTGATCTGCTCAGGACTTTTAAAAATTGTTTCACGGATTCAGATAATGGAAATGTTTGATTGTATACAAGTGGCTTCATTTTATCATAAAAGTTTGAAATCCAAAGTGAATTGTAAGCAGGGAAGCTCACAGCTCGCCGTTGTGATTTTGTGTCTTATGGTGGCTGTAGCTCCGATAAAGGTTTCAGTCGATCGAAATCCGGTTTGATGCTGTATTTCGAGACATGAACGCCAAGCAGGTTAATTTCTTTAGCTCCGAACATACTTTTAGCTTCAATAAAAGTTAGGCTATATTAGTACTGAATCTAAACAGGTTAAGGTGGTTGGGACTTGTGTTTCGCATGCCCACCGGTAAATTTCCTCAGCGTACGCTGTTCTCTGAGGCAGGTAGTAATTGGTAAGGTTCGTCCTATTCTCCGTTCCTCCTAGGGAGTGGAAGAGACCACGTGGAGGTCAACAGATGACGTGGCAGCGAGGAATGAGAAAATGTACAGCAGACTTAGGAGAAGCAGGTGCTTCACGTCTTCGTGGTTGGGGTCCAAAAGATCCGTCTACCAGTTGGCTGGAGACGCTGAAGAATATGCCTGCGAACCGCGATCGTGTTGTCACTTTCTATCGAATCAGAACGATTGATCGATGTGCGTTTGTACAATTAGACTGTGTATTCTGTGTGTTGGCTACTAGGGCATTCTTTCCTTTTCCCATCCGTGTAGGTCCACTCCCTGTCCATCTCGTATATTCATACCTTCTAATTCAGCGTGCAACATGGTGAGAAAGGCAGTGGTCAATGGGGCTTGCCCTACTGTTTAACGCTGTACGATGATGATGATGACGAGGTGGTCAGTCCATGACATGGCAAAAAAAGTATGAAAGTCTTGACCAGTAGACTTGGCCACATAGGACGTGTTAGACTTCCAAGTTGAGGTCCACGTGATCCGCCTACCAAATAGTTGGAAACATTAAGTGATATGGCTAAGTGTCTCGGTCAATGGCGTAGCTGCGTTTGGACTCTTTCCTTGTCCTCTTGATTTTCGCTTGATGCTTTGACTTTTTTGGGTCTCTATCATTATGCTCCTATCCTTCCACCCTTTACTGGACCGTGCTGGAAGGTAGCAACCGAAACCAGAGCACAGAAGTGCGAGGTTAATGGTTGAATAAACTGAAACTGAAACTGAGACCATATTAGGCTACATCTACGAACCTCCGAAAATTCGAACCGTACACGCCAGCAGCGTCCCTACAAATAGCTATTATCAACGTATGCAAAAGTTTCTCGGCGGAAATAATTTGATCCTTCTCCTCATGGATGCACGATACCCCATTTGCTACTCCAAAGGGGATGCTACGAAATTCATACAACCGTCTACAAGCTTCGAAGCAGTGAGTCGTTTTTCTTCATCTAGAATAACTATTTGATGGTAGGTACTTCTGAGGTCTGACGTAGTAAATGTGTCATGTTGAGCTACCTTCTCAGTCATCTCATCTATTTTTGGTAACGGATAAGCATCCAGGTTGGTGAATATATTTATGGTTTGGCCGTAGTCTACCATCATCTTCCCTTTATGATTTGCATTAGTGACAGCTAAAACCTGGGCTCGCCAGGGGGGGGGGGGGTTAGGGGGTTCAGTAATGTCTTCAGAAAGAAGTCAATGTATTTCTTTGCGTGTAAACAGTTCATCTTCTCGGGTGTGCCATCGTGACTTCGTAGCCGTAGGTTTGCAATCAGAGGATAGGTTCTGAGAGTGGTGAAGATTTGAAAAAAGCCGGTTTCAACAAGCAAACAGTAAACCGGTTTTTCTCGCCGCCGAACGATATGTTGACACTTTTAAGAAGACCAAGGAAGTCATGTCCGAGCGGTACGTCCGTACACAAGTTACTTAGAACGGAAAGTTTGAACCGATTACAAGTGCGATTTTTGAACTTAATTGATACAGGACAGTGCTCCATTGTGGTGTCATAAGACATTGGAAGCCATCGTTATTGTTTCTTGATAAAGATGCATAATCCGGCGGTTGGTACGTACCAAACTTCCCGATACGTAGCTGGCTGAAGTCCCTGTGTCTATAATAGTACGGCAAAGAATACTGTATACTTCAAGATTAATCATAGATTTGGAAAGGCATTCCGGCGCAGCTGCAGTGACGATAAAAGAGAGTGATAGTCAGACTGCAGAAGAGATACTGTTTTGGTCATTTCTGTACAGAGAGATCTTCTGGAAATGATATTTTTCTGCAAGCCTTGCATATAGCATGCCGGGCATTTCGACCTTGGATGTTTGTCGTAACCACAGAAAAAGCATTTAGCACGAACTACGGCAACAACGTTATCGTCTATGGCTTTAGACACTGCGTCTGGAGGCGGAGCGCTATGTGTTGCTGCAGTCTGAGGTAGAGTTATCGAATTTTGATAAGACATCGACTGTTGTTCAGCTATTTCCAACGCTCTAGCTTGTTCGAATGCCGTTTGAAAATTCAGCCTTCCGTTTTCTAAGAGGCGTCGCCTGATATGGTTTGACAAGATTCCACTGATGAATGCATCGCGGATGGCATCGTTGCGGTTCTCCTCAGCCGTGGTTGATTTGAAATTGTAATCTAAACCTAACGACTTCAATTTCTGTGCAAACTGATCCAGAGACTGCCGGTTTCTTGCTTCGCTGTTGCAAGGATGTGGCGCACAAAAATTCATTCTTAGGACGAATATGCAAGTTTGTTAGTGTCTCATGGCCTTTTCGTATGTGCCACAACCCACGTTGTTCTCATACACCGCCGGAGAAATATATTAAACTAGCAAGTCCAGTTTATCAGGAGCCATAGGTTTAACAGATTTAGGAAGGCTACAGAATGTCCGATACCAATTAGCCCATTGCGTGGTAACATTTGATGCATTCGGTTCAACATCGGAACGTTCCAGCCGAAGAATTCTTCCCATCCGTAAGCTAGTAGGACCAACAAATTGTAGTAGACAAGTATAGCAGCAAGATTCGATAGTGAGAACAGAACAAGCAAGATCCATAACTCAAACTTTATTCACGCTATACATATATATCACTTAATCTTAGAACTCTATAGCATAAGGGGCTTGCAGGTTCAGTTTAGTTCAGTTCAACCATCAACCAGAGTACATTCCACCCTTTACTGACAATCGGATGCCACACCGGCACAGCAAACGGTTGAGAGTGGCAAAAGCCAAACGCGCCTTCTGTATACGCAATGACACCCTACTCGTTATCTGACCACCTGGTGAGATGTGAATTTCTAAGTAACAAAACTTATCTACTTCACACAGGGCTTCCCTTAAAAAGACAAAGTTTGATGTAGAGCAAACCGAGTTCATTTTACACTTTGAAGGTGCGAAACATTTATACTCCGTTGTATAGGCAATCAAGAAAAACTCGCAACATACCTGTGCTCTTTATTCAAAAAAAAAGATGTCGTCCGCGTAATCCAAGTCAGAAATTTTACTGCCTGATCACAGATCGATGCCGCTACTTGCATTCGATCATGGGGTATCTGAGAGGAATATCTATCACCTCTGAGGTGGTAGACCGTCGTGCCCTCAGGGCATCCCCCAACTCCTTCGTCTCCATCACTTACCTAGCTATCGTCTGCGACTCCACGAAGCTGGAACATGCATCAGTGGCTACACTCTGACAAACCGCTCAGCAGATGGGCTAAACCAGGTTGAGGGTAACCAAGGTCTGAAGCCTCGGTGAGACGATGTTCGGCATGCAAAGACAGATACTCCTAAATGGATAGACGATATCTACTGATACAAGGGCTACAAAGGAAAACTATCCAAGCTACCCTACCCGGTATTCCAGAGGTGATAAATGAGCCCCACAACAGGCCACCGGCTCCTCTGGAACAACTTTACTACCTTGCAGGCTGCACTTGGGTGTGCAAAGGCTAGAAGTGAATCCCTGAACAAAGATGCCGGACGAGGTATTGAACTGGGCGTCCGAGTATCACAATAGTTTCGAACGATACTGAGTACACTGCTCGACAGGTGGGTTAAGCAAGGTGAGGATAACCGAGGTACGAAAAACCTCGGCGAAACGGTGTTCGGTATGGGAAGAGTTACTCCCGAATATGCGGACAAGATTTACTGTGTAATCCAACGGCTGCGAAGGAAATTTATCGAATCAGCAGGATTGCATGGACCCCTGGGTTGGATTCAGTTTCAGTTTCAGTTTATTCAACCATTAACCTCGCACTTCTGTGCTCTGGTTTCGGTTGCTACCTTTCAGCATCGTCCAGTAAAGGGCGGAAGGATAGGAGCATAATGATAGAGACCCAAAAAAGTCAAAGCATCAAGCGAAAATCAAGAGGACAAGGAAAGAGTCCAAACGCAGCTACGCCATTGACCGAGACACTTAGCCATATCACTTAGTTTCCAACTATTTGGTAGGCGGATCACGTGGACCTCAACTTGGAAGTCTAACACGTCCTATGTGGCCAAGTCTACTGGTCAAGACTTTCATACTTTTTTGCCATGTCATGGATTGACCACCTCGACTTACATTCCAATCACTACCATTCTCAGAGAACAGCCTACGCTGAGGAAATCTATCGGTGGGTATGCGTAACACAGGTCCCAACCACCTTAACCCTTTTAAACTCAGTACTTGGTCCAGAGACTGGCCAAATGGTTTCCAACACTTTTCGTCGAACCTCAGCACTGCTGATACGGTGTTCCCACCATACTGAGGCAATGCTATGGAGACATCAGTGCTCGAACGCCGACAGTCTTCGCCCATCTTCTACCCTCAATGGCTATGTTTCTGAACCGTATAGAAGAACGGACTAAAGCGCCGCATTGTACACTCGACCCTTAACAGACAATCGGATGTCACGCCGACGCCACAGGTGACAGACGTTGGCAAAACCCGAACGCACCTTCTGTATCTGCGATGACACTTCATCTGATATCTGTCCACCTGGTGAGATGTAACTGCCCAGGTAGCAAAATTTATCCACTTCAGATAGCGCTTTCCTTGCCAAGAAGAGATTTGGTGTTGAGCCAACCCATTCCTGCATTAGCGTTTTACACTTTGAAGGTGCAAAACGCATCCCAAACATTGCTATACTGTTGTTTGGACTATCTAAGGAAGCGGCAACTTACCTGGGTCTTTACTCAGAACGACAATATCGTCCGCATATTCCAACCCTGACAGTTTACTGCCTGAGCAAAGATTGTCGCCGTTTTTCTCACACAAAAAAGTAGAGTAACTGACAAGTATTATTTATCACTGGAACTGTTGCTCCGTGATTTCTCGGGCCTTGGCCACAACATGTGGTCATTTCTCACCACCGTCAGCGTTTCCTAGTAGAAAGACATAAGGTTGTGATTTGTTTTCGTTTCTGCTTAACTTTTTCGTAGATGAGGTAAAACAAAGCACATTATCCGTCCCAGAAAGCAGTCAAGTTAAACTCCTGAGAAGTAGAGTTTAGGTTTCCAGTAAACTGTTGAAATCGGCGTACTGGTTGAATTATAATGCTCGAGCCACACAAACGCACTGGACTGCCTGATTTAGCATCAGAGTATGTGATGCAAATTGTCCCAGCCAAGTGTGAAGAGCTTTCGCATGATTAATGGAAGTTTGTGGTCAAAATCCGCTAGTTTTAGCCCATTGATATGGAGTTTAAAAACTGTTCATTTCATTTTTTTCTCTCGTGTGAATTCATCGAGATTGGTAATCCTCATGTACTTCAAGACTGGACCATTAAACGTAGTTGGTAAATCCTACCCATTATCAACCGTCTTCAGTGGCGTTTTCGCAATTGCGGTAAGTTGCTGGTTTGAATTGTATTCCGATTGATGACCCGTCTGCAACTCATCTAAAGCAGTTGACTAAACACGGATTCCAAACCACTCCTGGTGCTTATAAGCTGCTACTGCGATCGGTGGTGGCCCAGTAGTTTAGAGCGTTTGATTACCACCTCGGAGGTCATAGGTTCGATTCCCACCATCGCCGGTCGCTTTGTTGGTAAACAGTTGTCCACTGTCGCCCGGCTCGTGACCACGCTTAATCTGCTGGGACCTCTTTTCTGATTCGCCACTATAAGTCTCAGATTCGGGTTGCAGGTTGTCCGTGGTATTGCAGTGAGCCTTCGAGGTTATGGGGTGTATGCCCCTTCCCATGCACTCACTCATGCGCAAGTGTGTAACAAGACAATTGGGCTACAGGTTGGTTAGGGAAGCTGAGCTTTCATTCTGACCGCACAAGATCAGAATTCCGATGTTAATTTCTACTGACAAATATATTCCGCGTTTTGCCCCACGGTTGGGTCGAGTAGGCTGGTTAAGACTGAAATAAAGTGCCTTAAATCAACCTACTTTTCCTGCTAATTATCTGTTTGTGTGCATCATGCCTCGCGTTCTCTGTGGCAGTCAAAGCATTTGAAGTATCTTCCAAATACCACTCGGCAACTTGCTGAGCGCTTCATGGAACTGAAACATAATAGAACTCACTACCTCAAACTTGCCTTTGTATCCGTGTCGAAGAGCATGTTTCGTGTCACCGAATCAAACTAGCTTCGTAACATATTTGTCAAACCCCCGGGAACTCCGATGCCTGGAATCATATTTAGCTATATCAATCGTCTGTTCGACGATAATCGATTGTGGAAGTTCGGTGCATGCGTGCCTGGTTGAATGCGTATGCTTTTGTGTGCGAGCGCACATGTCTGCATTCCTGTGCACAAAGACGTTGTTCCGTGCGCACCCAGTTTTCGGTGTACCATCAAAGAGAGGTAGAGAGAACGTGAATCGTGAGTGACAACCAAGTAGCGATTGGGTGAATAAATAAATAATAAAGTAAATCCCGTTCTCCAGGTTTGGGAGTGGCGTTTCCGTTCACAATAAGTAGCAAAAAAGTTTGATTAACTTATCAGGTTGACACACAATAAACCCTGGAATTCATTTTTCCACAGGCTCATCATCACTGTCATCACAATTTTACAGCTGTGAACGGCTAAATCAGTCTCCTAGTCGAATAATCTTTTGCCGTTTTGCAGTGTAAAATATAAGCTGGACAGATTACGCTTGGAGATAATCCTTTCAAAATAATTATTTTCAGTTCTGATCACCGTCTAGCTAAGTACTGGTTTTATTTTACATTCAAACTTCTGACGGCATTCAGTTTAGTTCTATTTAATCGATCATCATCAGTTGTGCGTGAAATATGCACAGTGCTCTGGATACCAGTTTTTGAGCGAGGCACTCGTCTAATCGAAGACTATACGAATGTGGATATATAAAAGATGGACAAAGCCCCTGATAAAATTGACGACTGTCGCTTATCAATGTTGATTGCGGGGTTTATAGTACTGACTAAATAAAAAAAGTCTATTGATGCTGTAGGCACTCGCATTGTGATCGTACAATAATAAGTGTTCACTGCACAGTACTATATAACATAGTACACAATATAACACACACTCGTCCGATTTCGGGTTGTGTGCCAAACAAAACTTGGTACAACGGGGGAAGGAGAGATACATGGAGTGAGGTTCCATGATTTTTTGTTTTGTTTGTGGGCGCAATACTGCCAGGTTGCCCAGGCAAAAGCAGGGGGTTTTCTTAGGGGTGCACAACCGCAGCCTTTAGCTATCCAAAACTTAACCCGCAAAGCAGTGAGACGAAGCGTGTTGTTCGTAACCCACTGGGGGCCGGTGACTGATTTCTCAGTTCATGCGTCCTTTGGTTGAGGTTAGACATTCTGGGTGCCCAGTACACTCTACCACAAATGCCGGTGAGCATAGTGCCGTATGTTTCGTACGCCATCTGTAGTTGGTTCGGAATCAGGATTTAGCCATCTCCCCTAGACTGACTATGAGTCAGCCAACTCAGTAGAAAGTGCCAGGCGTCTGGCTTCGACCTCACACCTTGGTGAAAACACCGCCACGACAAAGCAGTGTGCAGGACTTTCTCAGCAGAAGCTGTTTGAGACGCGTGGTCATTTGGAAGCAGTTCGAGAGATGTTCAGGGCGAGTAGCTATCTCGGGACCTGAGACGTACCCCGACCATACTTACGCATTTAGAGGCATACAATACTATGTAGACAACTAATGGTCTATAATTCTTTACTTTTCGAAACAATTTACCCTTTTCACGGATTGCCGTTTCAGTGTCAATGTGCGATCGGTTGTTTCATGGAACAATCGGCCTACCCCCGAATTTTATCAAAAATCTGTCATGTTAGTGTTTTGTAGTTGAAAATCACGTGCCGTAGTATTTCGTTTGACAATGCTTCTCTACCGTGATCTGTTGTGTACTTTCGTGGTTCATTTTGTTTTAAAGGTCACACGACTGATTTGTGTGTTTGCAGATGTTTTCGTTTATGTATTACCTCATTCTGATGGGTTGTTTTCCGCAATTATTGTTCTCATGGTTGTAATCTTTCTTCCTGTTACCGTTTTCTCAATAGACTTATATGCTTTTCCGCGAATATTGGTTCCAATGGGGCCGACTGGAGAACTATATCTGCGTTATGGGTTATCATCCCGAATACTTGGAATGTTTTATGAAACTTCAAGCGCATTTATTTCACGCGGACCTTCCCATTCCTTACTCAGATAGGCATTACCTGGCGGTTTTGGTAAGTTCACTCTAAAGTTAGTCAATAGTGTTGATTATGTGGTCGTTCGGCTTGTTTGATCTAACGATCGCAATCGATTCACCGTAGCGTTCTCTGAGTAAAGCATTCAATTTTCGGAAGGATAAGTAGATGGTATTTTCAAAAGTAAAGTGGTTTTTTTTCTGTGCATCCAATCAGTGTTAGAGAGGAGAAATTTTCCTGGTGAACAGACTGCAATATGACTTACATGGTCCCGCTTACTGTTTGTTAACGTTATAAATTTCTGCATAGGAAAAAGGATAAGCCCTCTCACTCAACTGAATTTCTCACTTGATCCGTAGTTGTCTCTCGAGTATCAATAGCGCGTGCTTAGAGTCAAGGTCACCGGACAGTATTTCTGTTTGGCTTTAAATGCCAACAAACAGATCGATACGGGGAACTAATGCACTTGCTCAAATGTAAGCCATCCTGATTACGAGAAACCAGTAGTTCAGTGCGCAGAAAAATAGCCAGAACATGGACATGACTTTTTCCGCATTTAGGCATGGTCCACGTCCAAGAAATATGCCGCAATGATCCAAACTCAGATTGTGTGGAAAAGTGATGGGCCAAATGGGGATTAGTTCGAGCCCACTTGCGAAGCTGGGACGCCACTTCGTACCTGATTCCCGAGACTCTTCAAGACAAGTTCCTCTACACACCGCTTATCAGCAGATGCCATTCGGGACATCCACAAAGCCGGCTCATCCCCTCGCAGGAACTAACCGCATAAAAGTAAACAGTAAGTTGTGTGCTAGTGGGGCTTTTAAGGCCAGCTGTCAACTATCTAACGGGATTACTTCAGAAATGTAACTCGTGAAAAAGCAGCTTACCACTAAGCGGACTCGGACGTCGACGTGCCTGGAGTTTATTTCCACGGCAAGGGAAATCTGGGGATCACATAACCCTCGGTCAAAAATATGCTGTCTCGCTCATACTCCTCCATTCTTGGGGCTCATTGAGTACAAACTATACTCAAAAGGTGATTAACTAGTACACTCGGGAACCACATATCACAATTCAGTTAACAGCGTTTCTTATGACCTCAATAAATAGACCCAAAGGGTCCTAATGGTGAAATATAGATTATATATATATATATATGTATGTATACTGCGCGACAAAAGTATGGGACCCTCTTCTATTTCCCGAATATTTCCGTTTCTGTATTTTCTGGCGAAACCATATTTGGTCAGAACGGCCAAATGCACAATACCATTCAGCATACCAAGTTTTAGAACAAAACTATACAATATGTACAAATTAGAGCGGAAAATGTGAAAAACGAGGGTGACAGAAGTATATGACTCCTATTCCGGCGCACTGTCCCAAGGAAATTTTCACAAAACCAGACGACAAACTGATTGTTTTGGTCTGTAGATTCGCCAACTGAAAAATCCACGAGAACCTGGATCACGTGATCCATGTGTACTGGAGCAGGTGATGCACCTCAGTGAACTAGGTGACCTTCATTCTTGTTGGTTGCACGTATGCACCGAATTTTGACTGCCCAGTGTCACAGAAAAAAACCAACAGCTTTCGAGAAGAGCGAAATGTCTGGATTCTACCAAACAGGATTCAGTTGGTATAAGACTTCCAGAGACCGAGAAACGTCATACGACGGTGTCTGGGATGTAAGGAGTAATGTGCACCTGAAAAACGAATGAGTCGTCCGAAAAACTACTGAAATCAGACGAACGCGGTTTAATTCTCCTAGCTTTCAAGAACACACGCTCCATGTCGACGTTGAGAGCTTTATCAGGAGTTAGTGTTTCAAAACGAACGTTACAAAGAACGTTCAAGGCCGTACCGTGGATGAAATACAAGAAAATGAAAGGATACATTCCTCTCACATCGCTGCATAAGGAACAACGCTTATGATAGACTGAGACACACGTAGCATGAACAAACAAATGAGATAATGCCTACTTTATTGACCAAAAAAATACCTAAATTGGTTGGACCGGATATCTGGCATTATTACAGGCATAATATCGGAAAAGAAAGAATTTTCAGTTGATGAAAGAAATGCTTGGGCATGAGTGCTTTGGACGGGGTATACCCCATAGCCTCAAAGGCTTACTGCACTATTTGGTATGGCTGGCAACCAGACCTTGTAACTCAGGATGCATAACCACTCATGGTCGCAATAGGTCAGATGTATGAGATATCTGAGAGGAGTATCTATCACCTCTGAGGTGGTAGACCTTCGTGCCCTCAGGGCATCCCCCATCTCTTTCGTCTCCATCACTTACCCAGCTATCATCTGCGACTCCACGAAGCTGGAACATGCATCAGTGGCCACACTCCGACAAACCGCTCGGCAGATGGGCTAAACCAGGTTGAGGGTAATCAAGGTCTAAAACCTCGGTGAGACGATGTTCGGCATGTAAAGACAGATACTCCTAAATGGATAGACGAGATTTACTGATACAAGGGCTACAAAGGAAAACTAACCAAGCTACCGTACCCGGTATTCCAGAGGTGATAAATGAGCCCCACAACAGGCCACCGGCTCCTCTGGAACAACTCTACTACCTTGCAGGCTGCACTTGGGTGTGCAAAGGCTAGAAGTGAATCCCTAAACAAAGATGCCGGACGAGGTACTGAACTGGGCGACCGAGTAACACAACAGTCTCAAACGGTGCCAAGTTCACCTCCTCGTGCTATATTCTCGTGAACCTGTGAATAATTCTCGCAATATTCATGGAATCGGCTTTTCCTCTAGCAGAAGATAGTTGCTCAGAGGCGAAAAGTAAAGCAGGTGTAATAAGGAGCTTGGGATCGGCCTGTGGTAAGGAGCTCGAGCATACAAGTCAAACCCATCTGTTTTCCTGCACACGTGTGTGCACGTTGAATTTGACTTGTTTGAGGTAGTATCAAAGACGAAAGAAATCGTATTACCTTACTCGTTCCGATTAGGGGCTTTTCGGATATCACTCCTTTCAGAGAGAACAGAAATTCGACTATGGTTTCCAACTAAGGCGCCGCTGTTAGTTCTGATGGCCAGAACTTCCACTAAATAGCTATAGTTATGAGATGTCAAACAAGGTTAATGAAATAATGAAGTGCAAGTGAGCGCTTCTTATGATGCAAGAGAATTTGACGAAAATGCAAAGTTTATTTCGAGGGCTATTGTCTTCGTAAAAATTTCCATTGGAGGGTTCACCGTTGAGTGATTGGGGTTGTTAATCTAGTGGGTTGCCCACGTCAAAGTAAGGGATACATTACCGGTACCTCACTCCTTCCTTTCTGTGAGGGTGCACCTCTAGAGTGCACGCAGCCAAATGCCGTATGCAAAGCAATAGGAATCCACGGAGTTTGACATTTTTTGTAATCTTCGAGATTCCGTAAACTCCGCGACTTTATGCAAGTGTTGTCTTCATAGATGTTTGCTCGTAACAGGTAGTGATCAAATTGTTTGGAGGTTCAAATCCCACTGCCTTTTGTCACTTGGGTGGTTTAAAGTAATTCACCGTTGTCCGGCTCGCTACAACGCCCAATCTATTCGAATCTCATGTAGCTCAAATTTTGTAGATCGTGGTGTACTCATAAGCTTGCTTCCAGATAAAGTCACCTAAAACAAGCACCCATTTTCCTCGAAAACAACACTATTCGATTCACGTTTAATACCGTTTGTCAAACCCTAACTAACTCGATCTCAGTCAAATGGTTTCATATATTATCTGAAGAGTTACACCTTGGCAGTTCTTTGTGCATTTTTGCCTTTAATTCTCAGCCTTCTGGGCCTGTTACATAGTGGGAAGCGGGACTTTCGTGTCTCACCTCTGTATATTCTGCGCTCTAATCCCAATCAGCGTACTCACTCACTCCTCTCGTCAGTAATATTTTTACTCGTCCGGAAATATTTGTGAACCGTAGTACAGATCGCCATTACATGTTCGTCTATCATTTGTGACCATGTGGCTGTCTCTCTCTAAATGTTGTTCCTTTTCAGGCTGCGGCCGAACTGCGTTGTATATATCTCGTTCTGTTGTTTGCTCGATACTTTCTTGCCGCGGGCGGTGATCCCGTATGGTTACAGGGTATTCAACACGCTCCTGTCAAATGGCGCCAATTGCTTAGTTTAAACCGTGATCTGGCCGAGAGGCCTTGGGTGATTAAAGCTGTAAGTTCATTTCTCTTTGTCCTACTAAGTGATAAATAAGTATGTAGTAATTAAATTAGTCGGAATAAAATCAAAATGCACTGGAATTGACAACGGAGCGTGCTGCTTGTTTATTGTGCAAAATGCGGCATTTTTGTAGGAAGAAAGTAAATACAGGAATGCGTTCAACCATCATCTGAGTCACAGTTAGTTTGATTGGTTGACTTGATTATGCCAAATCTTGTCACGTGGTGTGTGAACGAATTGCACGCGCTTGCGTGACGAAACGCACACAGTTGCTGAGACTATTAGCCAGACAATGAACGTCGGGTTTCCATTTGAATGATTCAGACACTCGACGCCGTTGGCTGTGTGTGGGAATGCACAGTGCACAGTGCACACAACAACCCAGTAGACTGTGATTGGTCAGAATGTGATTCGTCTCATGGCGTAAAAATAAGTCATAGAATCACTACAGAATATCAACGCGACTTACCTCGTTTTTTAGTTAAACAGGGTTTTCAAGCTGTTCGGCCAGTCCCTCACCAATCTCTTTAAGCGTCACCAGACTATTCTTTTTGTGGTCGTTTCTCAAGTCTCGGTGGATTTGTATGCATCGCGTTTGTCATAGCGTTTATGCATTATTTGCGTGCATTTCTGAGACCTTTTTCCCGTGGGTAGTACAGAGGAGCGTTTCCTGGGTCTGCATGCATTGGCATTTCTGACTGGTGCTTGGGAAAAATTGACCGTCTCTGTCCAAAATAACTGAAAAATGCTGGTGGATTTTCCTTTATCTAGTACCTCTATTTCTCGTGTCAATAAATGCATTCTGTGAATTGAAAAATGGTTGCGCTTAACATCCATTTGAATGCTTGGATCATGGCACACACAAAAATGGGATGAAGATTACCAGTCGCAGAATGAGTTGATCGGTGTTCCGGAATTGGTTTACACCTCCGGTAAACGATGGTACAGTGGTCTTTGTCAATCCAACACAGCGAGGGCACTGGAGTACACCAGATGAAAAGGGCACCGCAAACTTTGGTGTTCCCACTTGTTTCTTTTGAGGTGTCCAAGACGAACGAACTGAACTAAACATAACCAGTTGTTGATTGACATCCAGTTGAGTGATGAGTGTCTGTGGCTGTTATACTCAAAGTGATCTCGAATTCAACCCTAACTTAACTGAAAATACTAGATACTGAGTCTTCGGGCACGCAAAGTAAAAGGCAATAGTATGAGGTTGTGTCTGGAAGAAAACAGAATGGTCACTGAAGTAGTTGGGATCTTGTGTGCATGTTTTAATAATCCTAGGTAGGGTGCCATACCGCCCTGTTTAGCAAATTCGTGGACGTTGGAGGTACCTAAGTGGGAAAAATGCTTGCATCCAACAATTGCGCATGTTTTTTACCGTCCCTAAGTTATTCTCATCTGGGCTATGTTTCCTTGGTCTTGACTATTCTCCTGACCTAATTGATGGTGATTGAGTGGTTTAGAGCGTTTGAACATCCCACCTCGGAGGTCAGGGGCTGAAATTCCATCAGCGTCGTCCACTTTGGTGGTAGGCAGTAATCCATTGTCACCCAACTCGCTGGTACACCTGACCTATTGAGTCCGGGTTTTGTTGCTGGTTATCTCTAATGCAGTGGGCCTTTGTAGCTATGGGGTATATACCCCTTCCATTGAACTCATGCGCAACCATGTAATGAAAACAAAATTTCGAACTAGGTGGCAACAACAAAAAAACAAAAAAGTAGAATAACAAAACGAACACTTGGTCTGTTTTTCGATAAGGCCCTGTAGATATTTTATTCTTCATGCTTTGCAGAAGCCCACACATCAGGCGGAGTCTTCTCTGAAAACAATAACCAATGCTTCCAGCTGGCAAGCCTGACATACGAGGATACACAATGTCAAAGTGCTGTTGTACTACAGTTCTTCATTTGTGAATGTGTCAAGCTTGTCCGGTGCTCTGCTCAGCGCATTTCGTGAGCGGTAACATCCTCCAAGTGGACCGGACAAATATCGACTGTGAAGTCGTTGAACTTCTTGTTAGTGATTGTAGAATCCGGAATGTCTATCGATTCTACGGGTATTGATCACTCGATCTTACACAATCTCAATAGGACGGCAGTCAATCAAAAACCATGAAGACAGATCGAACAGGTTTATGAACGGCAAAACGGTAGCAAATCTGGATTACGGCAGATTGGGGCAGCAGCGTTCAATAAACAGTTATATCAGATGGGACTGGTACTGAATGCAAATATTAGCATAATTTTAGGCAGAACATACGATCAGTTGTGATAAAACGATAGTCTTGATCAGAAACGGACAGCAGGGGCAGTCATAAGGTGAATAACTAGGAAAATACATGCAAATGAGAAAACGGGCATGGCTTACATGGGTCAGTAGACAGTGTACGGTTATGTGGCGTTTAAAAGTTAAACTGCGTGCTTGCGCTAAACGGAGATCAGAAAGGGAGGCGGATAAAGATCAGTGGGGTGCGTGCGTGCGTGCATGTGCCAGTACACGATTGGCCGACCCTCCGGAGTGGCGGAAAGATAGGATGTTAGGTTAGAGCTGAAAAGGTCTATCGTTCGAACGCCAGATGGGGTTACCACTTTAAACAGGACATTTAAGCGGTGGTCGGAAAGAAGAATACTACATGAACGGTGACGGAAAAGGGGCGGAAATATGGTCAATACTATGCGGTGAGCAATGCAAAAAATGTCAGTACACAGAAGGGGTTTAAGCTAAGAGTAAGGTACTTGATGACCAAAAAGAATCAGTAGTGACAATTCTGTGCTTGACCGTTTTGATGTTGATCTGTTTAGTCATGACACGAATGCGACGCTGGACGTTCTAGACAACTTTGCATTATCTTTTTCACTACTAACTTGCAACGTTCTGCTGCAAGGCCGCCATCAGTTAGTTCTTATATTCACTCTATAACGAGACTAAAAGGTTTATTTATTTAGGATGTTGAGTAAGTCCCAGCGAGATTGTTGCAGATGAGGTTAATAACCAAGGAAAGAAGGTTCAGGTCGCAGTCCGCTATCTCCGTTGTTTCTGAGGACGGCGAAGTATTTGTCCCATGTTCCGAGCTACAATGCACAACGTTGAGACTAGGTCTTTTTGAGCGGCAATTTCCAACGGTACTATCCATATTCAAAAAGTTCAATCCGCCGAGTAACTCATAGCTATGTTGGCAACATCGAATCAGCAAATATACATGTTATACTTGTGATTTTTGGAATCGGACCAGCTGTTATTTACTTGTGACGTTTCTTGCCTCATCATTTTTATAGGTTGTGTATATTCTGTTTATTTACGGCGTGTTGACTCCCACGTCGCGTTCTGTTCGGTTGGGCTAGTTGGCCAATAAAGGCAGTGTGAAGATCGAATTACAATATGACACCGAGATTTACCTGGGGCGGTTTCTTGCAGTTGCGAATCTGATATATTGGAAATTTACCGCTCGTAGTTGGAAAACTTGTCAGACATGGCCGTGATGAAAAGTTTGTATATTTTTCTACACTTCTAGAAGACTTTATCACGTTACGTTTTCGTCCGTCTGTTTCCGATTCATGAATAATGTTTGACGGCACGTGTGCGTTTTCCCGTTCCTGTATCCATTCTTCATTCACACAAAGCAACAACCAGTGCGATTCATCTCATTGGTCGTAAAAATGTTGGCGAGACAATGATGGTTTCATCTTACACCAGTTTCTCTTTCGTCCCCCCCCATGCAGGATCGTGTGTACAGCCTAACACATCGTGGTGATTCGTTCTCGCGTGAGACACTATCGTTGTCCGAGTTGATGCACGCAGTCGCCATCATGACCCATGTACACGCGTTGACCTGTTTCATTTTCGCTTGTGGTATAGTACCGGAAATAGACCAGAATGAGGAGGTGTTCCGTCAGTTGGATTGCTTACAATCAAATGGAGAGTCCGACATAATGGTACTTTCACCTGCCTGCATCTACTCAGATAGTGGTACAACACCAAGAAATGGACTGGTGGACAGCTCCAATTCTGTGGTACGTCCTCGTAAAATAGCAACTGATTCGACTTCGAATCGGTCGCTATGCACCCGGATATTTTACGATTTTCATGATCTCCAACATCTATTTGCATCGGATTAATGAACTTGGTCATCCCTGCCTTAACATTCTGAGTAGCAGTAGGTTTGAGTTGAACTTTCTAATCGCTACTGCTCTCGTAAGCTACAAGAGAACTCTGGAGACTTTCTGGGCGTCAGTGCGCCATTTTATGCTAGAGTAGAACATATGATACCAACTCCTATGTGCCTTATCCTATTCATCTGGTAGTCAATAAAATCCGAAATCCAAATGCCTCTTTGTAAAGCCTCTGTACGACCTCACCGGAAGTGCTGTGTTTAGGCACATAGACCGCACACGGTGATGGGAATTAGGACTCTGGCTGTTTAAAGAAGCAACCAGCCTAGTGTCGTCTTCCAATGCGCCACGGGGGTTTTCTGACCCTGTGGCTTAACACTGATCCCTGCGATAAGTCATTGTATAGCAACACTACACGTGCAACGTTGTCTTCTGCTGTAGCCATCACGCTGAAACACGAAGAGAAACAGTTTAACGGTCAAAAAATCTCCACTAGATAGACGTAGGAGTGGAGTACTTGAGGTTTCTCCCAACGGTGGGAAACGTTATTGAGGCACTTCCTTCACGGGTGCTTGGGCCAGGTTCCCGTGCTGAGGGAACGCCTACTGCCTACTGACTGATTTTGAATATGCAGACAATATTGTCGTTCTGACTAAGTTGCATGCTTTCTTAAGTAGCCCAAACAATAGTGTAGCAATGTTTGGGATGCGTTTTGCACCTTCAAAGTGTAAAACGCTAATGCAGGA
Source organism: Fasciola hepatica (assembly GCA_948099385.1). Taxonomy (NCBI): domain Eukaryota; kingdom Metazoa; phylum Platyhelminthes; class Trematoda; order Plagiorchiida; family Fasciolidae; genus Fasciola; species Fasciola hepatica. The sequence goes on from CANUEZ040000110.1 coordinate 13,227,806, forward strand.
ATGGGTTGGCTCAACACCAAATCTCTTCTTGGCAAGGAAAGCGCTATCCGAAGTGGATAAATTTTGCTACCTGGGCAGTTACATCTCACCAAGTGGACAGATATCAGATGAAGTGTCATCGCAGATACAGAAGGTGCGTTCGGGTTTTGCCAATGTCTGTCATCTGTGGCGTCGGCGTGACATCCGATTGTCTGTTAAGGGTCGAGTGTACAATGCGGCGCTTTAGTCCGTTCTTCTATACGGTTCAGAAACATAGCCATTGAGGGTAGAAGATGGGCGAAGACTGTCGGCGTTCGAGCACTGATGTCTCCATAGCATTGCCTCAGTATGGTGGGAACACCGTATCAGCAGTGCTGAGGTTCGACGAAAAGTGTTGGAAACCATTTGGCCAGTCTCTGGACCAAGTACTGAGTTTAAAAGGGTTAAGGTGGTTGGGACCTGTGTTACGCATACCCACCGATAGATTTCCTCAGCGTAGGCTGTTCTCTGAGAATGGTAGTGATTGGAATGTAAGTCGAGGTGGTCAATCCATGACATGGCAAAAAAGTATGAAAGTCTTGACCAGTAGACTTGGCCACATAGGACGTGTTAGACTTCCAAGTTGAGGTCCACGTGATCCGCCTACCAAATAGTTGGAAACATTAAGTGATATGGCTAAGTGTCTCGGTCAATGGCGTAGCTGCGTTTGGACTCTTTCCTTATCCTCTTGATTTTCGCTTGATGCTTTGACTTTTTTGGGTCTCTATCATTATGCTCCTATCCTTCCGCCCTTTACTGGACGATGCTGGAAGGTGGCAACCGAAACCAAAGCACAGAAGTGCGAGGTTAATGGTTGAATAAAATGAAACTGAAACTGAATCCAACCCAGGGGTCCATACAATCCTGCTGATTCGATAAATTTCCTTCGCAGCCGTTGGATTACACAGTAAATCTTGTCCGCATATTCGGGAGTAACTCTTCCCATACCGAACACCGTTTCGCCGAGGTTTTTCGTACCTCGGTTATCCTCACCTTGCTTAACCCACCTGTCGAGCAGTGTACTCAGTATCGTTCGAAACTGTTGTGCTACTCGGTCGCCCAGTTCAGTACCTCGTCCGGCATCTTTGTTCAGGGATTCACTTCTAGCCTTTGCACACCCAAGTGCAGCCTGCAAGGTGGTAGAGTTGTTCCAGAGGAGCCGGTGGCCTGTTGTGGGGCTCATTTATCACCTCTGGAATACCGGGTAGGGTAGCTTGGATAGTTTTCCTTTGTAGCCCTTGTATCAGTAGATATCGTCTATCCATTTAGGAGTATCTGTCTTTGCATGCCGAACATCGTCTCACCGAGGTTTTAGACCTTGGTTACCCTCAACCTGGTTTAGCCCATCTGCTGAGCGGTTTGTCGGAGTGTGGCCACTGATGCATGTTCCAGCTTCGTGGAGTCGCAGACGATAGCTGGGTAAGTGATGGGGACGAAGGAGATGGGGGATGCCCTGAGGGCACGACGGTCTACCACCTCAGAGGTGATAGATACTCCTCTCAGATACCCCATGATCGAATGCAAGTAGCGGCATCGATCTGTGATCAGGCAGTAAAATTTCTGACTTGGATTACGCGGACGACATCGTTTGTTTTTTTGAATAAAGAGCACAGGTAAGTTGCGAGTTTTTCTTGATTGCCTAAACAACAGAGTATAAATGTTTCGCACCTTCAAAGTGTAAAATGAACTCGGTTTGCTCTACATCAAACTTTGTCTTTTTAAGGGAAGCCCTGTGTGAAGTAGATAAGTTTTGTTACTTAGAAATTCACATCTCACCAGGTGGCCAGATAACGAGTAGGGTGTCATTGCGTATACAGAAGGCGCGTTTGGCTTTTGCCACTCTCAACCGTTTGCTGTGCCGGTGTGGCATCCGATTGTCAGTAAAGGGTCGAATGTACTCTGGTTGATGGATGAACTGAACTAAACTGAACCTGCAATCCCCTTATGCTATAGAGTTCCGAGGGGACTTGATGACTTTAGAGGACAGACCGAAAACCCTCTAGCTTATTAAGTGGCCGTCGGTGGTTGACGAGTAAAGGGCTTTTTGGAAGTCGAGGTAACACACTTCCGCTCTGTTCCCTTGTCTAGCCTCCGAGTTACCTCGTTAACGAGTCTTTAGAAGTGACACGTCCTTCCATCCATTCGTTTTAATGGGCCGTCAAGGGCTTCACATATACGTCTACCAGTAGCTTCAGGATGATCGGGTGTATATTATCTGGTTCTTCCACTTTGTTGGCTAGCAATTTTCTTATAGCCTTGACTACTCCGATTTAGAAACGGCAGCATCGCTGGATCAAATAACTTTGCTGATGAATGGCAATCAGTTCCCTCACGTTCCTGTCGAAAATCTCGTGATTTTTTTCCTGGGTTGCTTCCAGTCATGGTTTCGAGTTCCTTCGAAGCATCTTGATGTGCTTTTAGATAAGATCAGGCTCATTTTCTCGATATCCTTCGTCACGCAAACGTACGGCTTACACCAATTCGTTCAATGGTTTTCCCACGTTCTTTTTTAGGACTCTGCCAATTGCTACTCTGGTCGCCGAACCTCAGTCATTCGAAACAGTGATACTGGGGACCAAGAGTTGTCGGCCACGCAATTGCTACGTCTCATCCAAACTGAGGATTCTAGCTGGGAAGAAGTTTCCGAGGATATAGTAGCGGAGCAGTTTATGGAAGTGACTCAGTTGAACATAAAATGTGCGAGCATCCTTTATCTCCCAATGAGTTTTCCGGTTTTGTTCCTGTGACTTTTCCCGTATGTAACTTAGGTATCATTACGTTGTGTGCATAAATTGGCACTTGCGTACACACACACACACACACACACACACACACACACACACACACACACACACACACACACACACACACACACACACACACACACACTATATATATATATATATATATATATATATATATATATATATATATATATATAATGTGTGTGTGTGTGTGTGTGTGTGTGTGTGCAGGGTGCACATTTTGATTTCGTTTGAACCCACTGAGCGTTCCTGGATGCTGTTTGTCGGTAACGTTTGAACCTAGAGTGTTTTTGTATACAGTGCTTTCGCATGATTCTAGTGGGATGAGTATCTTCGCTAGTGCAAGGGCCCACCGTCGTTGTACTGCCTAGAAAAGTCGACAACCCTGATCCTGGCATTTGGAATAACTCCAAGGGGCTAAATGTAATGATTTTCTGTGTCACGGATCATCCTCTACCACCAAGGTTGACAAGTGTTGAGTATTGTTCCAGTCTGTCACCCTACCGGAATTCGATTCCCCTGGGATTTCTCCAGGATTATGCCGTTAATGATCTAAGTCCTTTTGCATCAGTTTTACACTGTCCTTGGGTGGCGACGTCATCGAAACGGAGCGAACACAATTAAACAGCTTTCCCTCTTAAAACATTGTTTATAATTAAGAGTATTTGCAACCGTCTCAATCCGTATTGTATACTCAAATTGTAAAGACGATAGGCGCAACAACTGAAGGCTTGGACGGAGTCAGTCAAGCGTGTTAAGGACTCGTTTCGCTTTAGGCACGACGATTGTGTCCGTTAAGTCATTTACAATTGTCGGCAATTAGTCCCAGTCTCAAAGGGCTGTGCTGGTTGTTGCCGCTGAGGATTTTTAGAGCATTTGTTGTGACAGTTTGTGTGAATCGCGATACTAAATTTTATCTGAAAGATTCGGGATTCTGGTTCCCTCTCTTGTTTCATTTTAATAGTATGATTTCTCATTTGTCGTCTGTCTGTCGGATCGATCTTGCATCTTGTTCTTCAAATCACTTAAACTGGCTCCTTTATTTACCGTACTTCGTCCACCCGTTTTCCAGTGGACGCCGAACGATCCGCGGCCGAGTTGCAGCGAACAGACGAGTTCGTGCATAGCATAGACCAACATCCGGCTATTTTGCATTTCGTGGAAAACTCGGATTCAGGTTATATCAATTTCCAAGGCAAACCGTTTCACGTTTCTGTGAGTGTTACATTTTCTTTTCTTGTCTCGGTTTTCGACTCAAACCCTCCTAAGTTATTTAACGCCACACACATTATATATATATATATATATATATATATATATATATATATATATATATATATATAATGAAATCTTTGCACGAAAAAACTTTTTTTCTCCGAGATGCCGTTTACATACTGCGTGTTTCGAAATTGAAAGAGGAAAATCCAATCAAAGTATTTAATGTTATTTGTGCGATAAATTCGTGTTTCTTAAACTGACGTTTTAACAGTTCTCAGTTTCCACCTCGAAACCCAAATGTGAGTTGGTCGCCATGTTCATTTTTATAAGCTTCAGCTCCTGGATAGGACTAAACTGACCGGGCGCTATTTGCATGATATGGGTATTTATCCCCTCGGAGGCACGAGATTCAAACCGTGACATCACTGGTCACTCCAGTGGTAGACCGCAGTCCGCTGTCGTTTTACCTGTGGGGGCCTTATGTTGTTATCCACTCCAAGCCTCAGGATCAGGTTGCCGTTCGTCCGCGATAGTGCAATGGGCTTTTGTGGTTATGGCTATGTCGCTTCCACCGCGTCCATGCGCCAGCGTGGTTGGACGCAAAACTGTAAAGCAAATCGTGACCGTTCTTCTCCTGATCTTAATCGTGGTCAATCATTGCGGTTTTGATATGCTAGAGTGGTGGGGACTGCTGCGTCCATGTGGATGTTCGATCGCGTCAACCCGAGACAAATCAGACTTACATTACTGAGTAATAAAAACGACTACAACAGAGTCCCAGCAGGCAGAAAGGCAGTCCAGAATGAGCGCCTTAGATCAAAATTTGAATCGTGTCATTTGAACGGACATAACAAGAACAGTGCACGGAGCAGCAATCCCGACGCGTGAGGCGCATGACCAAAAGAACACGAATAACCAAGCAGTAGCGTTTTGGAGAGTATATATATATATATATATATATATATATATATATATATATATATATATATATATATATATATGCTAACTGAGTAAATAGTTCATTGCTTGAAGACAGCTATGGACCATGAAGCGAGAATGAACGTGATGACTTCGTTGACAGAACGCATTGAGCTGAAGCAAGACATATGAGCCATGTGATTGTATTCCCCGACCGAATATGAACCGGTCTAAATAGAACCGAATACATTTGATGCAAACGGTCAGTTTCGTTGTAATGGATCGATTTCAGCGTTTTCTTGAAGCATGATTCCAAATGAACGAGCTAATATCCGGCACCTTCTGGATTATAATAATAGTAATTCACCAACCCTGGTGAAATGCGAGTGTAGAAAACGGATTATTCAACTAGGCACATATTCCAAATGGTCTGGCTCTGTTTGACGCGGCTGTATTTGCGATGCTTCATTTGCCTTTTTCGTTACACTATGAAATGTTACAACCGAACGATCTCTTCAGGGAGCTCAGTATTGATTTCTCTGAATGTCTGAAGGTGTTGTCTGTTCCAACCATATTGGTCTCGGATCAGGAGCATATTATTGGCCGTATAAGACCACATTACGTTCCTGCTCAAAGTACACTTCAAGCATATGTCACACTAACAGTTGTTGACAGTTGAACGGTTGTCAATGCTATTTGGTGCCCCAGTGATTAAATTTATCAGAGACTCAGCTGTCGCTCGGTCTAGTGCTACGCATAATTTATTAGAACTGTTTCGCCGTTCCAAGTCACGGTCTCACTGGTCCCCTTCTTTATCTCTTTCTTGTGCATGAATGACCTCAACTTCGCTGTCAAGGAAAACGGGTACCAATAATCCCTAAACTTGGATTGAATAATCCCGTAAGACTTTGATAAGTCAGTCATGATAATAAACCGGGAAACTGTAGAATGCGATCTACCCTGTGATTATTTGTTGTGATCCATTTTGCTTATAAGTTATACTTTTACTTTTCCAAAACAATTTCATTGCGCACTCTGTGCTTCGCAATCGTGATTCCCGTACGCGATGTATTTCCATTCAGCTTGGAAACTGGAATATACTCATTCGATCTGTTTAGACTGTGTTTACGCGGCTCCGGTATCGAGACACTTCCGTTCCAATTTTCAGCCTGTTCCAGTGGGATTAGACATTACCATAATTTCATGTTAGACAGTAGTACGTGAATCGCCTCGTATTCCTTCCTCACGCCTAATTTCACAGGAATATTCCTGGCAAGAAGAGGGCTACGCATTGGCCGATCGGTTATGCAGTGATCTGGGATCCTTGTTGGACGAGAAGTTTCGCAATGCACACGACCTCACCTACAATACGTGAGTAACATAGTGTTCAGCACCGTGATGTGTCATTGGTTTTCGGTTGTCCTAGCACTTTTTCGTTCTCGTTTATACCAGTTTGGACGAAATTCGAACAGCTTACCTCCGGAGATTATCTAAGCCATTTTAAACAAACTAACTGAACCGAAACCAAAGGTTACTTGACCACTTTCAACTTTAAAGATCTGATCTTCAACGGAATTGGTACAATTGTAAAATAGTTCTTTGAGAGTCAACATGGACAGCTTAGTGATTTACTTGTACCACTCAAAACCATGCGTATCTGGTCTCAGACCCAGTGGAGACCCGGTACATGTTTATTACCGATCGTTCCCAACAGAATAGACCTTTATAGACAAGAGGATCAATAATCGGAGTGAATCATAGTAGCAGTTGTTCTTTCGTCTATTTGTTAGAAAGTGGTTCACAGCCTAATTATTCGGTGCACTTGAAAGAAAACCGGCCCTCGCACTGGTCACTAGACCCCACGAATTCCTCGCTCTTCTGTTTATTCTCTTTCTCGAATCGAGATGGGCCGTTCCTCACTGGATGAGGATGCACTCACCATGCTGATGCAGTCAACTGAGAGCAGGGAAGATGCAGTTATTTGGGCTTTTCCTGGCCATCTAAGTTGGTATTGATAATTGGTTCTATACAATTTCTCATTACTGTCACTGATCTAAACATGTTTGTCGTCCGATGTGAATAGTCACGAACTATGATCGGGATTTGAAATTGAACCCGGATCTTCATCTGCTTTTAATTTGCTGTTCTTATCGTCAGTCAGTTAGCTGAGACACATCTCTTCATAATTCAAAGAAAGGATGAGGACGAAGGATGTTTTTCTAGAGAGCATTGATAGTTTTCAGGCAAATGATAATTTGCGGTTACTAACATCGTAGAAGGAGTTTCTTCAGAAAGCCCCCCTTCAGTGCTTCTGACTCAAAGTCGTTGAGGGAGCGAAAGCTAGAGTTTGTATTCTTTTGGCCCATTAACAGAGTCTTTTACTCACTACTCTGACCCGAAAATTAGTTGCCTATCTGCTTTTCGGATTCAATCTTTAACCCCACACAAAAAATGCCGCAAGCGGAACGTCAATATACCTGACCAACGAATAACGATAACCGACGGTTTTCAAACGGTTGTCATCGTGGACTTAGGACAATAATGACCCGAGTTCGATTCCCACCACGGTCGGCCACTTCCTTGCTTGGAGGTCTTTCATTGGCCGCGGCCCCATTCCTGAACTGTTGCGCATTGTTGTATAATGAATAAAAAGGGAAGTAAAAACAATGTTTATTTTATTTGCTATTCTCCCGTCCTCGAGAGAAACTTTTAGTATTTCACCCCTAAGTCCATCAAATGATCTTTTTTCATCAGTAGGTAGCTTCTCCCGGTGTTTATTCGATATGCTCGACATACTCCCAAATAGAATCCTCCCGCGTGCAGTGTTCGTTGAGGTGGACAGTGATGGTAAGATGAATAAGGGCGACATGGAAGAAAGGTATGAAAAGCCTAACCAATGAATTTGACCAAGTAGGACGTGTTAGGCTCCCTGAGTGAGGCCCAAGTGGTTTTCGCGCTCAGTGGCTAGACACATTTCAGAATATGGCCCGGTGGCGCTGCTGTATTCACCACTTGTAGATCTCTTCTCACTTTTTTCATTATTTCCGGTTGAGGTTGCCGCTGAAAGATAACAACCAAAACTACAGCACCTAATGCATGGTTCATGCTTGTTTGAACTGAACTGAACTAGTGTTTGTTCACTGGAGTGTCCTCTCCAGACACATTGTTTGGTCCTACAGAACCAAACTTTGCCCATCAACAGATTCTGTGGGACGAGTTCCTCTGACCTGTACTCATTGATTTTTCAGGCATAATCGCATTTCCGGAAGCCATTCCACATAGCTTTGGGTTGAGGAGTCATGTGACCGGTCACTCATTTTGACACCATCGTCAGGTTTCTGGATATCAATAGACTGAACTGCACACTCTCAGTAGGTATCATATCTCAAGGCTGCACAACGTGTAGTTGATTTAACAGCAACAGCTTTCTGTCAGCACCTCGGGAACTGTAATGAAGTAGAAAAAAAGGAACCGCTGCGCTTCTTAACACCACGGACATATTTATAGTTTGGCTACATAAACGATCAAGCGTATGACGAATACGCAGAGCGAACTACACAGTCTGTCCATCTTCGACTGTGCAAATGATCAACAATGAGTAGAAGTTTCTGGAACGCTTCGAAGGCCTTTAGCTTAGACGACTTAGTTTTAATTACCGAAATAAACTATTTCATGTACGCTACAGTGGTTGCAATAATCGGCGGAAGTTGAACGGGAGTGTGAGGTAGTTCTGCTTCAAAGGTGTTCATCTTGTGCGTTGCCACGTGTACACCGGCAGTCCATACACGTTTCGGATCGTAAAGTGTTAATCCAGAATGTCTGACAGTTGGGGGACTTGCGGAAACTGTTGGTTTCATTGCAGCATTGTTCGGACGTCGTGGGAACACCATATCAGGGACCAGTCCCTGAACGAAGCGCTTAAACTGCAAAGGTTATGGTGATTTGGGCATGTGTTACGCATTTTTCATTTAAGCGCTATCTACAAATGGGTGGACAGAGCACGCGACTGGTTCCACGGTTATTGCCGCTCATCAGGCATGCGTATCCGGTACTCGATCCATCCGTCCCTTCTGATACTTGTCCACTCCGTCAGTGTTTGTGCACAATAATCTAATTTTTACATCGGGAATGTGAGTAGATACTCCTCCTGGAAAAGTTCACTGCGTTAGGCATGCTCGCTAACAGACCTACTCGCCTTTCGCTGTTCTCCGACGTAGATGAAAGCTGAAGGATAAGTCTGAATGACCGGTCCGTGACGGGGCGGAAAGTCAATTGGGTCTGAACCAGTGAGTCTGTTCCTATAGGACGTGCTGAGGTTCATCAAATGGTTCTGCCACACATGTTGAAGTGCCTCAGCAAATGATCCACTTGCATTCGAACTCTTCGTTCACATAGTTTTCCGCTAACGACCTTAGTTGTACTTTCTGCTCTTAGTGCTTCGATTTATTTCGCATCCAACTGGTTGGTACTGTGAGATATTGACTGAAGCCAAAACATTAAAGTGCAAGTTTATTATTAGTTGATTGAACTGCACTGGCTGAATTTCATCATGAGTGATTTAATTGCCCTGTAATCACAGCAAGCACGAGTCGTCGTTTATCACAGAGAATTATGTCCAACGAACTCAGTTCGCATTGATGTCAAATTCTGCCGTTTAAATGGCGGAGATTTTTTCAGAATTGTTCAGCGAGTAGTGTTGACGGGCTGCTGCTCCTGACTCATCTTGGGAGTTTGTTCCGTCAGGTAGTGAAATAAAACGGGACAAGGACGTATGAAGGTTCCTGTTGTTTATTAGTTTTTTTCATTCAATTTTGGCGCATGTGTGTATGGGTCGGTTTGATTCGGTTCATTTCAGACAATCATTAACCGTGCATTGCGCGCGTAGGCTTTGGTTGCTATCTTCTAGCGGCTACCTCAATAGAAAATAACGAAAAACAAAAAAAGTGAAAGCAGTAGTAGGAAAACTACGAAAAAAACGTATCAAGTGGATGGAGAAAGTTTGTGGATACAAGAGCGTCACTGATCGTGACACCTAGCCATATCCTCCCGATGAGCTCAAGTATTTCGTCCAATAAGTCGATCCGTTAACCTAAGACCCTCAGCCGAACCTCAACATTGCCTATACGGTGTTCCCACCAGATTCGAGCAATGCTACAAAGACATCGATGTTCAGATGCTGACAATCTTCACCGAACGTTGCTACACAGCCAATCAAGTTGTCTGGAAAAGCTTGCCACCTACCTGGATCTTCACTTAGAAGAACCATTTCATTCACGTATTTAAGGTCCGACACTTTTCCGCCCGGGAAGAGTTCAATGCCATTATAATCACCTGACATAAGTGTAGTCTCTAGAATCATATCAATCACAAAGTTAAAGAGGAAAGGAGAGAGGGGGCAACCCTGACGTACACCACTTTTTGCGCTGAACTCGCGTAAAAGATCACCGTAGACTTCGACTCGCCTTCGGCTCTTCACATAAAGGGGCTTTATGATGGAAATGAATTTCTCCGATACACCCTACAACGACAGGCAGCTCAAGGGAACTGTGTGGTTGACAGAGTCAAAGGCCGCTTTAAGCTGAAGGAAAACGGAGATAGTGGACTTACGGAAGACGTGTCTATTTTGAAAATTTGTCGAAGAGTAGAGATGTAGCCAATACAACCTCGACCAGGTCTAAACCCAGCGAGCGCTAGGTAAGCGGTGGAGAATTATACCAACAACGCGCGGCTAACCAGGATTTTCCTCTATGGTTTCCACAAGAGGACTTGTCGTCTTATAAATCGGTAAAATCACCGATTCACACCAACTCTTTGTAACTTGTTCCTTCTCCCATATCAAACCGAGGAGTTTTGTCAACTCCAGTAAAATTTCTGAACCGCTGTTTTTAAAAAAAGACGCAGGCAGCCCATCCGGTCTGACAGCCTTATGTCGTTTAAGGTAATTTATTTCACGGAGAACCTCCGCTTCTGACGGAGGACTGGTATGTACAACAAGAGCTGTACACATTGCGCTAGTGAGCTAACCTGACGTGGATAGAGGCCAATTAAACTGCTTCTCGAAATGCTCCACCCAGCGAATTAGACGACGCTCCTGAGTTTGAATCGGTGAGCTGTTCGCCTGTTTTACCAATTCGCAGACACTTGCTTTTCATGGACTGGTATTTCTAATTAGACGGAAAAGGTTGCGGCTGTTGTCAATCGCCACAGCTTTTCCCATCTTCCTACACTTCGCAATCCACCACTACTCACAGTCATTCTTCAGGCTTCGAACCAGGTGGCGTTTAAAGCATCTCCGTGCTTCATCGTATGTGGAATCCGGAAGAATCGGCCTGTGGGCACCTAACAGCGCAACTGAGCATTCAGATATCCATCGTTTCTGTGTGTGTCTGGTCGTGGAACCTCAAGCAGCTTCATGTAGGGCCTGTCTGATCTCTGTCCATCGCTTCTTTGGATCTTGGACATTTGACTGCATCGATAAACTGACAGATAATTGTGCTTGGAAAGTAGATCGATGGGTATAGTCCAGTAGCAGCTGGGAGGGACGGTTTGGTTTGGCTTTGTTCCGATCATAGATGAGACATAGGCTGAAACGCGCGGAGAAGAGCGTGATCAGTGTCTATAGACGTGGACCGGAATGATCGACAGTGTTGCATTGATGGGCGCCAGCGGTAACCGATCGGAATATGGTCGATCTGAGTCCGACGCTGTGAAGGCGCAGGAGAGCGCCAGACTAATCGGTGCAGCTTTCTGTGTAAGAAGTTTGTACTCACTAGAAATAGTCCATGGTCTGAATGTCGTTGGATGAGTCGGTCACCGTGTGTGGATAAAAAAAGTATCCCGCTGCTCTTTCAGTGATAACCGGCAACCTAACCATCAGAATCGGATACTGGTGAGCCACGCGGTGTTGTCATTGATCAGGCGTCAATAATAGCCGAACGGCTGCGGGCTGTTGTTTTCCACAAATGCGATTGGCAGTGAGAGTACTTGAACCTAGTACTCCTTCAAGGTGGTAAACGCACCCTGTACTCAACCATCACTGGATTCGATTGTGAATACTTGCTAGGCTTTCTCTACGTAGTTCACGACATTCTTTCACGGGGTGGTTAATGGATGTTGTTTTCTCTACTCGTAATCGGTATAATGGGGTTCTTTCTGCATTGATTTCCACTCCTTTCGCACTTCCTTGTCGCTCATATCTGACGTATTTGCGCCCACTTTTGGTTGAACGATGGTTTGTGAGAAACCTGATTCGTACCGAGCTAACCAAATTTCCCAGTCGATTTCGTCTTTCATTTGGGTGAAGTGGGCAGCGACTAGTTCATTTGGGTTTACATCTGCTGCTTTCTGTGAAGTGGTTTGCTGGCTGGAGGTACAGTGATAAACTACATGATCCAGTAAAATTGTTCAAATGGTTAGGGTCATATTGCTGGAAAAGTAATCTACTGGTTCCGCACCTGAGGTAAAAAGCAGAAGTTTGTGATGTTCCCAACCTCTGTCGTCCCATTGAAAAATGGAGGTTTAAGGTAACGGATTTTGGCAATGTTTAGAAGGTACCTAGGGATAGAATTGGAAGAATCAGGAGTCGTGAAATATCACTGAAGCGAACGACAGAAAAACCATTCTAGGGAAGTAAATGCCGCAACACTAATGATAGCAGAACGAACAAGATTCAACCGTCATGTACTTAACCCCACTTGATAGAATCGAGAACATCAGAGCTGTGTTCGATATATAAATCCACTGTGACTGATGATATGCTAATAAATACAAAAAGCATATTTCTTTTAGAATCGAAAACCAGCGCGTATCGACCGTTCATAGTCTGCAGACCCCACAGAGGCCTGTTGGTGATTACGCAGCTTCTGTCACGTGTACGCGGGTGCTAAGCTTGTGTCCATTAGTCACACAGACACCACCGGCACGTCTTGTCGCTCGTTCTGCTGTATTAAGGCAAAAATACCCTCACCGCAACGCTGGTTCTCATTTTTTTTCTCTGGGCAAATCTGATAGAAGGACCCTTTTGATTTCTTTTTAACGGCGCATTTATTCAGACCAAACTATCTGCAGTATTATATGCAGAATCCTGAATGGTGCTGATATCGAGTCGTTAGAAAGCTTTGGGAATGCCGAACTGAAGTGCATATCTCTGATCGGAACATTGACCTTATTGTGGCTGATTTATTCTGAACGATAAATATCAGAATGGGGTCGTGACAGGAATGTCGCATTGTCACGAGCGGCCCCCATACACCCACGGCAAATGCACCCCGACAGACGGGAATAAGTTATTCACAGAATAGTCTGTCCACGCAATGGCCAAGTCAAAATTGCCTCTGATTCCGTTCTGTCAAGTCACACGTAGCAAGACTATGCATGCGGTTGAATCAAATTCAGTTGCAGCACTGCGGATTTTACACAAAACGCTAGAATTTTCTGGTACCCACTTGAGGAAAACGAACTGCGTCAAACCTGATGTCTCACTCCATAGATATGACTACTTGTTCATACGCACATCTGGGTTTCCATTAGAGTTTATTGCTGGCTGTATTTCTGACAAGCTATATGTTGACGTCGGGAAAACCTGATTACATACATTTCCTCTCTTTGGTCGTACCTATCCTGTCCGTTATATTTTCTCCGAGTTGCTAGTTTCATCCAGCGGTCTGGTTGCAGTGGAACTGTAGCTTCTGACCCAGGACCGAGGATTATTTCATTGGTCATGTATTTCACAAACCTAAATAACAAGTTGCACAACAATAAAGTGTGGGGACTTAGAAGAATTACATGCGTTCAGTTATTTCAGTTCCATGTTTACTACGCCTACCATAGTTTACTCTTCAAACTTGTATTTTCCCCAACTTTTACTTCCTAAGTCATTCTCTGCTTTTCAGTTCAGTTCAGTTCCAGCATCAACCTCGCACTTCTATGCTCTGGTTTTGGTTTCGGTTCGTTACCTCGCAGTATCGTCCAGTTGAGGGTAGAATGAATAGAAATGGGTAAAAAAGAGCCAAAAACATAGTAATAGGCGAAAATCACGAAGATAACGAAGGAGATCAAAAGTAACTACACCTCTGGCCGCGACACCTAGCCATGTCACTTTATACCTCCAACCATCCGGCGAGTGGGTCTCGTGAACTCCAACTCATAGGTCTTACACGTCCTACTTGGCCAAATCCACTGGTCAAGTTTTTCATACCTTTTTGCAATGTCACTACACTACCACTGCATGCCTCGGGAAACAGCCTAAGCCGAGGAAGTTTGTCGATGAGCGTTAGTAGCACGTCCCAGCCACTTAAACCTGTTTAGGTTCAGTACTTGATTCAGAGATTGACCTCTGGTTCCCAACAACTTACGTCTAACCTCAGCATTGCTGATGGGGTGTTCCCACCACATTCGAGCAATATTACATAGAAATCGATGCTCAGGCACCGACAGTCTTCACCTATCTTCCAACCCTAACGGCCACGTTTGTGAGCCGTATAAAACAATCGACCTAACTGCTGCAGTGTACCTTCGACCCTTGGTGAACAGTCGGATATTATGCCCGGGCCGCAGACGGCCGAGGCCAAACGCGTCTTCTGTATACGTAACAATACTTCATCTGTTATCTGACTACTTGATGAGATGTAACTGCCTAAGTAACAGAACCGATCTACTTCAGACAAAGGCTCCTCTAATAATATGGTTCTCTGCTTTTGATGAATCCGAACAAAATAGGACAGTTTTGTCAACAAGTTTTCTTTCACGTAGTTTTTCCCGTGCCGTAGACCGATGACCTTAAGAACGGGGACTAGACCGACTGTTCTAAACCTCTACCTTACTAACTTTGGTTGATTGCTGCTAATCTCAGATTGAGGTGCACATCAATCTTGAGTGGTAGTCGTTTTCACGTCGTCGTTTGAACTCATCTACATTTGATGGATGTGCAACTATGCTCGTTGTTATCTTCACAGTCGCCTGAAGGTAATCAATCTTCCAATATCACAATGTGAAGGAGTGTTACGACATATCTGCTATTTTCCCTTAACACCATGTATTTTCTCCAGACTCAATTTCATCACCAATGTGGATACAAGCTTGTACAGACGAACCGTATGGAATCACGTCCAAAGCCTTTTTGGGATTTGCCATGACGATTTTCGCTATGACCGCGTGGATCGACTCCTGACAAACAATCAACGGGCCTATTTAAAATTGTGCGCCACCGAACCGGTTGCGATCAACTCACAAGATCATCCCTTCGATAAAATGGTTCCCGCACTTTCTTCTTCCGAAGTTGTAAGCAATATTTTGTGAATCGTTCCATCCTTCTAACTATCAGTCAACCTTATTTGTTTAAGCATTTAGTCCAGTTGAAGCTGAATAGTGCTCGTGATAGAAGATTGATCGATCTACATGGAATTGCTTCAACATTTTTCTGGCTTTGGTTGCCACCTCGCAGCATCGTCCGGTCGAGATCAAAATGAGTAAAAGTTTAGACACTAAAGTGCAAATCTCTGACCATCTCGCAGGTCAGAATTTCGTCTCCCCGACACCATCGACCGATTTAGTTGTTGACAGCAATCCACTGTCGTCTGGCTTGTCACCACGCTTGACCTATCGGAACCTTATGTGGTGCATCACTCCAAATTTCAGGATCAAGCTGCCGATTCTCCCCAAAGCTTCGGTGAGCCGTCGAGGATATGGAGTATACTCCTTCCAGTTTTCTCACGCGCAAGCATTCAATGAAAAAGTGAAAAAACCTAAGGACGACAGACCTTGTGTCGATCTGCAGGATAAGCATTTCACATTTTTTTCATCCCGCGCCTACGCATAGATGGAATGGGCATACCACATTGTCCCAAACACCCACTACGCTATTAGCGGTAGCCTTCAGCGTAACCCAGAAGCTTGAGGTGGTAGGCCACATTAGATCATAGTTGATCTGGCTTCACAGAGAGCCGAACTACCGCGGAGGTCGTCTTGCTCGAGGTTCGAACGTTCTACCTCCTAGGTGATAAACGCATATTCCATCAAACCGCTACAAAGGCTCTCATGAAAACTGCAGTGCATAATATATTTGAGTCTATGGATAGGTGTCGGAGTCACTTTTCAAGTTCTCAGTTTCCCAACATTATAAATAATTTTACTGTGTACAGCTTTTTTGTTCTGATCTCTAGCCGTTGGTTTCCCCTTTTTACTCTTCAGGTTCATGTGATTCTCATGGTTGTGGAAGCCAGGCAGCAGGCCTGTTTACTGTACGCACTTCGCGCCATTTCAGAATGTCAAGCACGTGATCACTGAGCATCCTTCGAACCTACTTTGCATATATATATATATATATATATATATATATATATATATATATATATATATATATATATATATATATATCCGTACTCACGTTTACACACTATCGTTTTTATTCAGACAAATCTCTCTTCATTATTCTCAGCGAGTTGTGTTGTGGACAGCTGCTCGCGCCACACTTATCATCCATCCCTTAGCTTTTCCGTCTTGTACTTTCCCGCAACCAACTCACGTTAAAACACCACAGTCATCTTCCTCAATAATCTTGAATGCTTTAAAGGATGCATCGTGGCTTGCTATCTTTTCCTCTGGCGCCTTTTTCCCGCGTTCTCGTTATTCGCCCACCACTTTTTTTCTGACGATTCAAACAAATCATGTGGTATTCGTTTGCGCTTAGTCGGTCATTTATTTCCACGTGTCCATTTCACCTATCAACTCGATCTAATGCACCACAAATGCGACAGAGATTTCCGGTCCAGGATCGGTCTGTGATCGGGTACAAGCGCGACCAAGACAGATCAGTTAAGCATGGGTCCGGATCTTCTGTTCACTGCGTACATTGAGTCATATATTAGTGAACGAATGTTTGGTAAGTAATCGTCTCCACATCTCTTTGGTTATCTTCGTCATTTCTTTCAGGCAAATGGGCTTTGTTGGTGTACTGATGGTAATGCTTAGCACTACAATATTATTATTACTCCTTTTCTCTCATTCTGCACCTGTGTACCTTCTCGGCACAATGTCACTTGCTCAACAAAGATCGTAGTATCATTTCTAAGGAACTCTCAACTGTAATGACTTACGTATTCGCTGAAACATGCATAACTTCTCACGAGAGAGCAGTTGTGTCAAGCCTTTCGTAAATGTGTTTAGTTCCCCCCCCCCGTTACAAGTTTCGGCATCTGCTCAGAATGTTTTTTTTATTGAGTAGTTGTGGTCTTTAATTAATGAAACTGGTCCAGTACTTTTTAAAATGCTGATTTTATTCCGGGCTTTCTTTTAGTTCTTTCGGATTACCGGCCATATTCCCATGAAGTTTCTTATCTAGGATGTAGTGAGTGGTACCGCTTCATTTTGCTCGTAAGTTCAGTGCATTCCGTTGAAGACGGGACTAATTCATACGACTCATAGATGAACACACTGCAGAGTCGAGGTCACGATTTCAGTTGAGGTGACTACCGACAATTCTTTTTTGAAATGATCAAATGTTATAAGCCATTGACCCCGGCGAGATTTGTAATCTGGGTGGGTAAACTGCGTGATCCATATACAGAAATGTCCGAAGCCCCTCGTCGTGGCCTCGCAATTCAGCTAGTAGAGCCAACGGGGTACTAGATCGTAGATGGCAATCATGTGTGGGTTCAAATCTCATCAAAGTCAGTGACTTTGAAAACTCGGATCATTTCTCGTTCTGTCGGATTCCAACACCTGACTACCTGCAAGTTCAGAACTCTGCTAGTCATCACTGTCTAGAGGAGTGGGTGTTAGTAAACAATATTCATGTTTGTTATCTCGCTTGCTAGCTTGTTTTCACTGTCAGGCCTCGACGTAGAAATAAGGTGATTCCAGTATGTCTCATTATCGATGACTTTTATGCCCCATCGAGGGGAAATTGTTTCTTTCAACTTCAACTACTGATTAGCTTATGAGTAACACATTTCGAAATGCTTTTCCGGTTTTTTACGAAGGTCATACTGAACTGCCGAAAAATTCGTTGTGATCAACACAGGTGGCCAATCCATTACATCAAAACGCATTTCGCCTCCCGCTTTCGTGTGAGCACCCACTTCCTGATGATAATAACATTCATACCAGTGTGATTTTGCGATATGCCCCACTTATCCCTCGTTCATGTGGTACGCCCCTCAATGTTCCAGTCCTCTCGCCTTTGGACATGACAGCCCATACCACGTGGTCATTCTTTTGTCGTCTGCAGGCAATAAAACTGGCAGCAGGTGCATGGATATGCACGTTACTTTCCACTTTTGCCTGTCTGTGCCTCAATAGATCTTCACGATTGATCTTTGTTATTGACGCACATCATTTGCCTCATCCACAGCCCGTCGCATCATTGTTCGGTAATGCTGTCCCTTCTATCCCTATTGTTCTCGCGCGTTTTCTTCAACTTTCCAATCAGAAATGCACTGTGTTTAATTTAAACACTGTCGCGTTGTTCACTGCGTTAGGTTTTCTTCACAGCTGTCGTGAAACTATTGCTAATTGTTTTTTTAGTTTCATCATGAGAACCGTCGTCTACTTTAGTCTTGTATCCAAGTTCCAAACAGTGTTCAGCTCTTTTAAAACCTGGTGTCCTATCTTGACTGCTGCTTCTGTGCGGTCCCCGTTATTAGTAGGATATCTACGATTGAAGAATACGCAAAGCACTTCTATTGAAGTCCACCACAGTATCGTTTGTACTAATTTTATTCATCCTTATTTTTCTGTCACATTGATATTCTAGGTTTTTTCTCTTTCAGACATCACAAACCGCTCCCCCCACCTTCAAATGTCCCGATTCTCCTCGCTATAGTGCATTCTTGGTTTCGGTGTTTCAGTGTTTATACTCGATTCTATTCCCCTAAAAGTCCCTTTTATGATTTGCACAATCAGGTGATTCCGGGGCAGCTTCTGCCCTGTCAACATACGTTTAACGAGAAAACGTGTATTATTACTTCCATGGATTACAAACAGTTATTTTGAGCACGGCCTCAGGTCGCCTCTTCTCCACTCAGCACAGCTGTGTATTGCATTGGTGGCCTGTTGTGTCACTCATTCTTGCGGGTATACCATTTATACCACCACTGCTGCCGTTGCAGATTCGGAATCTGTCTAGGACAGAATGATACTACACTACTGCATCAGTGTACTCTACCTTGGGTGCTTCTTTCTTTTTGCGCCGGTTGTCTTACGTGCAGCTTGTTCGTTTGCATCCTAAACACCGTTTTTTGTTGTTGTAACTGCGTTCTGTTAGTGATCTGATTCCCACGTCCTTTGCCCCGAACTTTCTGAATGAACTTCAACCAATTCTCCTTAATAGCCATTCACAGGCTTTGTGCTTCTTGCGAGTTTTATCTCTCGCTGCCCGTACGTGGGTTCACTTGCTGCCTTGGTAAATGAAGCTTTGACCAATCGTGCCAAAAATTGTCCCTTATCATATAAAGCCGGCTCCAAGTAAGGCACCTTCCACAGTTGAATAGCAAATTGTCCAATCCGACCAGATGCCGACCGAAACAACCATGTAGGTGCATCACTTCCGTTGAATGAAAGTCAAGTCATAAGAATGCGGAGCTGTTAATACTACACACTGACGAAATTTTAAGGCCTATGCGAAAAACTGTGAGAAACTATTGTAACGAGAGCCTCCGGTGTCGTACAGTTTAGCGTATTGACAGTCGGATTTCCTCCGCTGGTATCCGGATTTCAGTTACGGATCGCTCGGGAGTTTTCGGTCAACTGACCCTATAGTAGACGTTGGCCTCAGCATGGCATATTAGGATACGGTATGGACTAATGAACACCCACTTTGTTCGCCGAGTTGAGCTAACCGATTCTTACCAATGGTGTTGTGTCACCGCCACACTGGACGTCATCGCGGTTTATAGTCTGAGGAACAAATCCGTACTGACCTACTAATTTGGGCCTGCGAAACGGGACAGCTTTTGACCTCAATAACAGCCCGTTTCAAATATACCCCAGGCCTGGTAATGAACGTAAAAATAGAGCTGGATAAAGACCACTACCATGCGCTTTTATTGTTTGAAGTTGTTCACACACAGAAGACACTCAATTATAGGGGGATCAACCTAAAGCTTTTTGTCGGTGGCACCAGCTAGCTCTTTACTGTGGATCGCCTCCTTAAAGGGTACGAGAACTTCCTCAGTGGATGGCTGTTGCTTCACCCAGAGCTGTCGGTGGATCGAATCTTCCCTTTGCCGGACCCCAACAGTTGCCTCACAGGAAGTAACAGCCGGGATGGTTTTCGGTCTCCAAGCTCCATGTTGGAAAGTAGTGAAGCGAACTGTCTTTGTTCTAAAGGTCCGCTTCGACTGTCAACGACCTCTTCGATAGTGTCGTATGGATTCTGGGAAGTATGCCGTGAATTAAGTAACTAACAACTTGGACAACCTAGACGGGAATGCATTGTAAGATGTTGGAGAACATAAGGGGTTCAAAACAAATCCATTTTATATAAAAACCGCGTCGATTTGACCCAACTACAAGCTGGGTTTCGAAGCACAGAGTTCCGAGAGTTTCACGTTTGTAGGGGCTTCGAGGGTGTTTTCCTTTTCAAATACACAACGGTCCAAACAAGATGAGGATCATGTACAGAATGGTTTTTCATTATTGATGAATGCGAGACGTAGCACAACACATTAGTCAGGTTCCAATTTGTTGTGACTTGTTCCAATAATTTGAGTCGGAGTCGTACGCTTTAGTGTTCACAGCCATTGAATCGATCGAGTTGGTCAGAGGAAAAAACGAGTGGGAGAGTCAACCGTCGACTTCAATGACGGAACCAGGCGTGTTGTGTGCAAGCGTGAACATGTAGTGTATTCAACACCGTGCGCGTGTTGGAGTGTATTCGTCATTGTGTCAACACAACGAAAACATGCGCAAATGAGCAATTCCGAAATTGTGTTTTCACAGTTCGATAAATAGGATCATATTGGTATGCCCAACGGACAATGGTCTCAGAAGAATGCATGCGCTTCGGTGGCAGAATGGCGATTTTTTTTGCTAGAACCGACTGATCAATTGATGTATGTGCATCGTTAGGATATTGAAGATCTGCAAATGTACATAAACAAGATAAGACAATATTCCAATGCACTGACTGAACAGAAATGATGGTGATTTGGAAACAAAGAAAACACTACCAAAGAAGGTGTGTGTGTGTATAGGTAGGCAGGTTTTCCTGTACGATGGATGATTAGGGAAGAAAAAAGTGTTTCGCCTAATCATCTGATGTGCTAACTGTTAAGACATAGCAGAATACTTCCTGAATCCGTTTAATGCGAACGGATCATGCCGAGTTGCATCACTTGTTGATTCCTGTCCAACATACGATCGGTTATGTGTAAGCAGCCCACGAAGTCTGTTGAAAAGCAATCGATCACATTAGTGGGCGTCGTCGTAACCAAATCAACCTTGCACATTAGTGTTTGTGGATATTGCCGTTTGTACTTTCAATCTCGCATTTTCTGATCCTCGGTTCTGGACGGTGCGTGAAATTTCCATGGTGGAAAGTATGATCTGTGGGAGGGCCATGAAATTTGCTGTCATATAAAGGAAGTCAAACTTCTAAATTTCCAACGGTTCAGAACACTAGTTGCAGGTGGACATGCGTATTTGATGATTTAATTCTGAAACTATTACGATCATGTCTAAATGAAAACAGATTTGTAGGAATAGTGTCGCTTTGGCGAGATAGAGGTCAGTTTTACTTTTGAAAAGAGAGATGCAGATTGCAATCTGACTGGGCAGATGTAAGTTCATTTTGTAGGTTATTATCGTTCATGGTATTTGCAATGGGCAAAGGTGTGCAAGTGGTGATGCAATCGGTGGATTTTCAGATAAATTACGAGATCCGATGCAACACCGTATGGATTCGGATGGTTTGAACGCCGATGAAGTTGCTTTGCATTGTTTTGCCCTGGTCAAACAAACTTTATAGGGATATAATGCTTAGGAATGTCAAAAAACTAACCGACAAATAGATAAAGTGACAGCATTTGGGGTTTTTGAACCTATTTTTTCATATCGTCTTCAACAGGAGCGGAAATTTGTTAAGTGTAATGTGTTAGTAATGACAGCTCCGAAACCTTGGAACGTAGCAATTGTAATAACGTTGCACTTTTTCCTTGTCTGATGAGTGGGAGGTATGAAAGCTGGAGTACGCATGCTAAAGTCAAAACGAAAAATCATTTCGGATTTTTATACTTTTCTTCCGGACTGATCACTAAATGGTGTTTATTCTGTCAGGTTTAATATAATTTCTGATAATTGGTATACTATTAGTTAGTCAAGCCAACCGCAAATTCGGCTACTGGTTAAATCTGTATGGCAAATGGTCCCAATAACGCAATAATTTTATTTAAAGGCTCTATCATGCTGTCAAGTAGGGATGGATGGCAATAAAGATATTAAAAGCCGAACTAGTGTATTTGGCCATTTAGGGCGTGTCGGACTTCTACGTGGGGTCGACGATGCTCATCCAACCAGTGATTATAGGCAGCAAGATACGACTATGCATGAATTCAAGTAAAGTTCTCGTATTAAAACAAACTGCGCAATAAATTGGTGCTGGTATTCCTCACTCGCTACGTGCTTTATCGTACTAGTGATTGTCTTGATGTCATAGTCATGCTACTGCTGAGCAGTAGCAATCAGAAGCGCCACAATCAGTGAACCCTTATTGGTTTATATTTTCTTATGTTGTCTATTTTACCGTGTGTTCCCTACACCATTTCCATTACTTCAACATCATAATCATATCTGGAAACAAGTTAATAGTATTAATCTGTTTGAAATAATCCTCAACATCTCGGTGCATTTTTACTAGTGCATACTACAGTCATGGTGTGTTTTTAAAGGGTAATTCGAACGTTATCGTAAGATTGAAGGCAAACAACATTCATTTCAGTTCAAACAACCATTAACCATGCACTGGGTACAGTGGCTTTAGTTGCTATTTCCTGGTGACAGCATCAATCGGGAACAATGCGAAAGGACAGGAACACTGAAGGAGCAGTAAAAGAATTACACATAGGTATCCAGTCGATAGAGGAATTTTGTGAACATAAGAGCGACACCTAGCCATTTCCTCTAATGTGTATAACCACTGAGTCGGGGGGTATCTTCGACCCCACCCAGAAAGTCTAACAAGCCCTATACGGCCAAGCCCACGGGTTGCGTTTTTCATACGTTTCTTCCATGTTATGGACTGGCCACCCTTACTCATCTTCCAACCGTTACTGGCCACAGCGAACATGGCGTACCGATGAACCTTGCCAGGGGACTTGCGCAATACGTCCCGACTATCTTAGGCTGGTGACTTTTAGTGTTTCATCCAATGAATAGGTTCGTGAACCTAAGACTCTCCGTCGATCCTCAGCATTACTTATACGGTGTTCCCACCAGATTCGAGAAATGCTACGAAGACATCGGTGTTCAAATGCCGACAATCTCCGCATATCCTCCACCCTTACAGGCCATGTTTCTGAACCAAACAGAAGCACGGGCCTGGCGGCTGCAGCGTACATTCGACCCTCGATAGATAAACGAATGTCATGTCGACTCCACAGATGACTCAGGTTGGCAAATGCCGAACGAGATCTTTTGTGTACGCGAAGACATCTCATCCGACATCCGACCACCAAGTGGGATGCAGCTGCCCAGATAACAGGACTTATCTACCAGGCCTATAGTTACCCCAGATACTGGTGTTGGATCAACCCAGTCCTGCAACAGCATTTTGCACTTTGAAGGTGCAAGACGCATGCCGAACATTGCTAAACAGTTCGTTAAGCTGTCTAGAAAAGCTTGTCACTTACCTGGATCTTCACTTAGAAGAGCTATTCCATTCACATATTCAAGATCTGACACTTCCACCCAAGGAGAGTTCCGTAACACTGTAATCGCCCGACAAAAGTGTGGTTCCCAGTATCATATCACTCACGAAGGTAAAGAGGAAAGGAGAAAGACGCCCATGCTAACCAGACTTATTCCCCTGTGGCTTTCACAGAGACCCGTCAGCCTTCTTGTAAATCGGTACGATCACCGATTCACACCAACTCTCCATAACTTGTTCCTTCTCCCATATCAAACCGAGGAGTTTTGTCAACTCCAGTAAAATTTCTGAACCGCTGTTTTTGAAAATAGACGCAGGCAGCCCATCCGGTCTGACAGCCTTATGTCGTTTAAGGTAATTTATTTCACGGAGAACCTCCGCTTCTGACGGAGGAATGCTATCTGCAACCAGAGTTGGAGCTACGGTGCTACTGAGCAGACCTGTCGTGAAAAAGGCCAGCTAGACTGCTTCTCGAAATGCTCCACCCAGCGAATTAGACGACGCTCCTGAGTTTGAATCGGTTAGCTGTTCGCCTGTTTTACCAATTCGCAGACACTTGCTTTTCATGGACTGGTATTTCTAATTAGACGGAAAAGGTTGCGGCTGTTGTCAATCGCCGCAGCTTTTCCCATCTTCCTACACTTCGCAATCCACCACTACTCACAGTCATTCTTCAGGCTTCGAACCAGGTGGCGTTTAAAGCATCTCCGTGCTTCATCGTATGTGGAATCCGGAAGAATCGGTCTGCGGGCAGCTAACAGCGCAACTGAGCATTCAGATATCCATCGTTTCTGTGTGTGTCTGGTCGTGGAACCTCAAGCAGCTTCATGTAGGGCCTGTCTGATTTCTGTCCATCGCTCCTTTGGATCTTGGACATTTGACTGCATCGATAAACTGACAGATAATTGTGCTTGGAAAGTAGATCGATGGGTATAGTCCAGTAGCAGCTGGGAGGGACGGTTTGGTTTGGCTTTGTTCCGATCATAGATGAGACATAGGCTGAAACGCGCGGAGAAGAGCGTGATCAGTGTCTATAGACGTGGACCGGAATGATCGACAGTGTTGAATTGATGGGCGCCAGCGGTAACCGATCGGAATATGGTCGATCTGAGTCCGACGCTGTGAAGGCGCAGGAGAGCGCCAGACTAATCGGTGCAGCTTTCTGTGTAAGAAGTTTGTACTCACTAGAAATAGTCCATGGTCTGAATGTCGTTGGATGATTCGGTCGCCGTTATCTGTTCGATCGCCTGGAATACTAACTCGGCCTTCCATATTTCTGTCCGTGACATCTAAGTTTCATATCCAAACATTGAAATCACCAGCAACAGCCATTTTGTCAGTAGAGCTGACGCTGCGGAGCAGTGCATGCTCAGCTGCTATATTCAGAGCGAAGCCAGTGCTAGCCTGATGACGAGCACTAGACATCGTTTCGCCTAAAATGCGAAGAGTGAAATGAGAAGCCACGTTTGTGTCTGAAGATCGAATTGTTAACACAGAAGGTGGGTCTTGTATGCGTGTTTCAGAGACACCACATCTCTTTCAAAGGTTTCACGAGTTCTGGCTATGACAGCCTGCTGCGTTGTTTGGTATAGTGTGCGGGCATTCAAAACAGCAAAGTGATGAGGATACTTAGGTCAGAGAATCCATTCTCTTTCTCTCTCTGTCTCCAAGTTTCTACAATTTCCGGGAGTTAGAAGTTCACGGTCACGACTCATTGTGGCCTCTGGTATCTACGCAGAATTGGGATGCGAAGGATGAAGAGCAGAAAGATGAGAAACGTTTTCCGAGGGTCCGCTGGAGATTTTCGGGCATATCATACCTCGTGATTGCTCCGACCGCAGGAGGGGTTTTTTCTTTGGGAACCCTAACCGAAGCCTTTGAGTCTGAAGTCTGACCCGACAAGACGAAAGGGAAGGGGGTTAACCCAGCACGGAAATGCGACCGGAGAACCCGTGAAGGAACTTCTTCTGGCCTCTCACGTGAGACCTGATTACTGCATACATTTTGTCCGATCTTCGCTGGTTCTTTGTTATCAGTCCGCTTTTCGGATTCAGTCCTTAGCCCCATACACCCAGTATAGCATGCGGAACGCGGACAGGTCAGCATTATTTGGGCCGGCGACTTCCCAATGAAGTGCGATGATTTCCCCCACCGTCGGGAGAAACTCCAGGTACACCATTCTTACATCTGTCTAGTGGAGGTTTTTGGACCGGTAAACTGTTTCTCTCCGTGTTTGTTCGCTGGAGTGTCCTCTCCAGGGGCATAGTGGTTAGAACCAGATGTTGCCCATCAACTGGTTCGGGGACTGGATTTCGTCTGACCTCTGCCCATCGACGAATCAGGCATGATTGCATCTCCGGTTTAATGAAGCCATCTTGCATAGCCCCTTTGGCCATGGAGACACGCAAGCCATCACAACACTTCGTTATGCATTCTCGTCATGATGGACAAACAACATCAGTCATTCAACTGCGACCAGATAATAGGGTAGTCAACAATTAGAAACAGTTGCTAACGTCACTAAACATGGTTATTGTTCGCCCAGTTGTGAGTGGTGATGGCTAATTGCCAGTGCCGGAACAATGCACTCGAAAATTCAGGTTACACGACCACGGGATCTATCCAATCCGTCATCATGAGTACGGAGATATGACTACGTGACATGAAAAGTGGCACTTGTATTCGCACAGCGTAACGGTCGAAATGATACTGTTCTTTATGGTTCTCTCTATGCACCGGATTTTGGTCCCGTAATTGAGTGACTAGCAGATAAACGTACCCGAAGTCCCAAGACAGGGGACACTGGCTCGCTTTACTACATATACTAGAGGACAAATTGTCAAACAATAACAATAACGTGCCTCAACTTGTGGACGAACTGACCACAGAATCAATACAGTCAAGAAAGGCTGCAAGACGCCCAAGCAACAATAGACAGGAAACGTTCGAGACAGCGATGCAGGAACGAGTCAAGTAGCTTATATATGGGTGCATTTTGGTCAATCGACGGACAGAAGAGAAATAATGACTCCAGGGAAGACGCACACAGGCGCGGGTTATGAACAAGCGGATTATCTTGATTATCAAAAAGAGCGAGATCAGCGGGAGACGGCCGAGTTTAGTCATTCACACGGATAAGGCGGACGGGGGGGGGGGGAGGGAGAAGGTTACGTAAACGATAAACTCGAACAGATAAAAACAGCAGTTAGACTCATGAGAATTGGGGGTCGATCGACGCTTGTCATAGAAACATGACTGAAAAGAAATGCGTGACGCAGCATGACTGAACAACAATTGTTACGCGGTTGAGGAGGCATGGGCTTTAGTAGTGACAATTCATGAAAAGGAAGCAAATAGTTCGGTCAATACAAGATAAATACAGGATAAGGAGCATGGGACCTGGATTGAACCAGCTTAAGGAAGTTCCTCGATATGGCGAGCTGAATTTCTCCTTCCAAATCCTATATATCTTGACACTCCATATTTTTTATCTCCGATGATTGTTTTGATATTCGAGCTAGGTTGCTGCTGAGAATCAATGAACCGCCTCGATCAGTTGACTTTTAATGATTTTTACAATGAAATAAGATCCAATAGATTCTCTCAAATTCAGGAGACTAGTGCAAATATGCTTGACTGAACAGCAAACAGGTTAATGAATAGCACTGTGTCAATGGATTACATACCACTGAGTGAATTCTACTCAATTTGTGACTAAACTCGGGTTTTCCATGCAAGGCGCTGTTAAAGTGACCGACAAGGCAGTTTCATAACAAAAGGGTTGTTTATATTGATTGGTATACTAATAACCGTACCGTAGAAGCACGTCGGTAGCTTTATGCGATCACTCCTCGTTAAAGTGAATCATCTTTAAGCTTTAATTAGCAAATCTCTGTGTGGGTTGACAATCCAACGCCTTTTCTCGCCGGATGTTAACATCCAGCTACTGCTATCGTTGCCAGTAGCATATATAAAAATTCGATCTTCGCAGTGGTAGATACGCTGCCGGTGAACAAATTGGGTAGCCGTGTTGATAGCCTGATGGCCACTTCTGGACATACCTGTACATACAGGCAAGTTCAGAAGTAACCGTCAGGCCATGTGCATTTTCGCTCAGATTCTGCACAGACCGCGGTCGAGAAAACCAACTGTGTTCCCTCGAAAACCTCCCGGTGAACATGGCTGGATTGACCCGAGGGAGCAAACTGGTCTCTGTAGGCACATTGCTTCTTGAATAATTAGAGAGGAGAATATTTTATAAGAAAAAGTTCACTAAGCAGCAGTGTCAGTGTTCACTTCACCACGAAAAATTCATGTTCACTTGTTTTATCCTTGGCGGAAATCACTAGCAATGCTCATTCTCAGTCAGGTCTCAACTGAGACTGGAACCCGAACGGGATGTGAGTCACGCACACGTTACCCTATTAAGCTGTTCGAGCTGACTCTCTCAACGGCACGGTTTCCGTGAAAATTACCCTTGACTTCTGGAATCTCTTTGCTATATCTTAAAATGCTCACAGACATCGAAATGCAGTTCAAGGTCAACTGCCAATTCAGACGCGGATTGACTCAGACATCATTTAGTTGTCATTGGGGTTGGTTGCTTTACTGTGGCCGCCCATTATTTATGGAAAGAAGACTTCCGTGCTTCCGAGCAGTCTTTTCTATTACCACAGAACAGGTAGTTTATATAGGATGCCATGTGACCGCTGTCAAATACATTATATGAAGCGCATTGGTCCAAAACTTTTCCATGACCGAGTAATCTAATTGGTCCGTTTGGTTGCAGATGCAATTGGGTGGTTTCGTTGCGTTCTATTAAAACAACTGTTGGCAGTTTATGGGCTGATTTCATTCCGCTCAGTTAAAGCAACTGTTGGCCACCGATTGGCTGATTCGGTTCGGTGAGGGCGACCGTTGCTGGCCAGTTGGATAGCTTCGTTCCGTTTTGTCTCAACTAATTGGGCCTTCGCTCCTTCTCCGTCGGCTCTAACTTTTCCACCGATTTTGGGCAGACGATGAGGTGCTCTCTGCTAACGGTACTAGGCTGCCTATGGGCGATGTGTCAGTTGGCATTTGTTGTCTGCTATGGTCTCTGCAAACTGCAATGATACGGAACCCGCGTTGGTGTGTCGAGTATCCGAAATGGCTTTGGGACATTTTGCTAGCAGGTACCATCCTATTCCAGATGTCGTTGCCTTTGTCATATAAGTTGAACTGCGTATCAGTTCATGTGCATTTTCCACAAATATAAAACTATATAGGGCGGTCGTTTTCTAATAGGCTTCGGTTGACATGCACCAAAATAACTCTGGAAATGACTCCTGCAGTCTCATGGCCCAGCGTTTTCTATCTGCAAAATTACCTTGATAAAAGAATGCTTCAAATTTTCATTGATATTGTGAAATAAACTCAATAAACTAATCAGAATATGGTCGGTGAACGGATGTGTTTTCGGTGGTTTTACTACAATCCCGTTTATTTATCTCAACCCAGCCCGTGCCCAGTTAGGCGTCGAATGAGATATAATTTTTGCTCGCCAAATCTCGGTAACTTTTGCAGTAGACATCTGAGGAGCCCACAATAAAGCCTTCAATTTGTGAGCTGCAAGGGTGCCCGAATCCTCGAACGATTCGTTTTCTTACTGCTATCAATCATTGTTATAACGAATGGATAACACTTTATGATTCGTCCAGTGAAGATCTTGCTTAGGTGTCATGCTCCCGATTGGCCTCCACGGAAAGGAAATACAGTCAAAATGTGGCTCACATACGCAGCCACTCATCGAATCAATCAACGAAATGCTCACTGTCATTTACTGACTCGGTTTTTTGTTAAATTGATTCAACTACTGTTTAGCTCTGTTGATTGGATAGTTATCTGCGTTCGTGGTCTATATAGCTAACGTAGCGATTATACTTGGTTCTCCGGAATATTTAATAATTAGATTTCGCAACAAGACCTGGTGTGAGGCTTACACGATTTAAATCCACCGATTTGTTTCCCGAAAAAATGATCTTTCGGAAGTACTTGGAACTGAGTTTTTGTTAATATACAGTGAAGTTTACCTTGGGAACTTAAATGTCCATTATCAGGAGAGATGAAATACGACTTTTGCCATTGTTTCACTGGGGCCTTCATTCAATAGAAGTCTGTTGTAAGGGGGGGGGGGTTGATTGTCGTGCGACTGACCTATTGTTACCGCCCACAGCCAGCGACCGTTGGGCGCTCCGTCATGGATGGTCGACGTGGGACATGAGATTGAGGCTCAAACCCACCAGCGAGGCTTTCAGTTATCTTGAGGACTTCACAATTATACAGGCTGGATTCAAACCCTGGCTGGGAATTGGTGGACGTGCACTGCTAGTGATTTCTAACAAGTCCGAGCTAATAGTTATGCAATAATGGTAGGAATAATATTAGGATCTGGAAAATGTGTCAGATGACCGCTTTTTATGTTGAACAGAGCTTTGGAACAACGCTGAAATCAATGGAGTACAATTGTAACCCTTATTTGCATCAGCTGGTGAGAATCGTTGTCGTAGTGTTGTCCCACATTTTGTGGATCTACGTATCCCTGTTGGCATTTTCTTTTCAGTTCATGTGACTTCATCACATTTTGATTCGCTCACGATTCGCGTGTCTTCTCATGAGTAACACAAAACACTTCCCCACAGTAGTATTGGAGTGGAGTACATATACTGCTCAGAAAAAGTAATGAGTAGACCATTGGGCGAGAGAAATTATGGACCACGGAGCGACACTGAACTTGATCACGTCAAATGGATGAACTCAATGAGATGAAACCAGGCGTACAAACTACATGATGCATTGAAAACCAGCATGTAGAAGGTTGGAAATGAGATGTATTAGCTAGCATAGACAGGTGTAGATTGGTTATAACTGGGTCCACTACACAGTTAGCTGTTACACAGCAACACTTTGACCTATGAAAATTTGCTATGGATGCACCTCATGACTGTTGTATGTACAGGACTTCGTAGTTAGCCGCACCATAAAGGAGTATGCCTTTATACGCGAAAAGTGGATTGTCGGGTCAAGTCAAATAGAGCATTTGTTCTACCATCTTTTCTCTGTTTGTGTGCTTCAGTGAGGGGGAGGGCGGGGCGAGTCGGTTTGCATTTGATACCTTTGTGATTGAGCTAGGCTCTACTGGCATTCTTGGGTTATTGTATCGATCGAGTTGATCATGAGTTGATGCAGCTATTTATAGTCAGTTCATTGGTCGATAGAAAAATTGTGATTGTGGGGGCGGATTGTATGAGCTGTTACGGATCAGCCCGTTCTGCTCTCGATTTCACATTGTGTATCTTTATGAGTCCTCTTTTGGTTTCCGCTCCTTATAGCCTCCGAAGTGAAACTTAAATTTACTCACCGCAGTGAGTTGGTATATTTTCTTCGTTGGTCTTATATATATCTCTACTGTCCGCAGAAGAATTCACATTTTGTGATAAACTTTCCAGTGAGTTATATCCAATTTTTATCATTGATGACAAGTAAGTACAGCAAGAAGGATAAAATATGTGATCACATGGTATACAAGTTTATTATTTGGGTAACCAGAGGGCATATTCTTGAAGTACTTTTTGACAGTTCACATAAGCTTTCAGTAATTTTACCATTGAAGTCTGGTACAGAACAGCAAAGTTAAGAGCTATTATTGGCAGTTTTTCGTCCAATAAATTGAGCATAGCAAACTGAAACGTTCAATCCGAAATAGGTTACATCACCGAAACTGTTCACAGCTCACCACTGAGTTTGGCTTTAAGGTCGTACGTGTTTCATTAACAGTCAAGAGCATGTAGCCCCTGCGCAAATGAAGTCCTCGGTACCCGGATCCATCCATGGGACTTTTGCCCTTAGATCTGAAAATTAAATTTTGCCGTCAATCATTATAGAAACTCGACTTTCTGACTCTCTCGCGTTTCCGTTTTAAAAAACTAGACATCGTGACTCACTAGTCACTGTCTATCACAGATACATTCGTACAACAAACGAAGGTTGTTGACTGAAGGCTATTTGAATTTATTGATCTGTGCTTTATTTCACAAGTTAGTTGAATTCCTCGCGCTACAATAGGCAGTACATGTGGTTCACTTCAATGTGTTTGTTGATGTTAATTGTTGAAAAGGTCACGAACTCTAGATTATCTCATGTTCATCCTTTGCTATCGTCGTCAACGGGTATTACTGAGATTGGGTTGCATCTTCTTGTAACCATTGTGGATGGAATTTTGATTCTGGATCAAGAAATCCCGCGTTACTCCAGGGAGTTGTTGGAATTCGAGTGCTGTTCAACAAACTCCACCCACTAAATAACATAAACAGCCTCTCGAAGTGCACAAAAGTTCAACTAAATGGAGAATCGAAATAAGTCGACGGGACCAAATGTTGTTGGTTCATAGCTAAGAATCCTAATGCTTAAAGTGAAAACATCCATGGAACTGAATGACTGAACAACACCAAGACCAAACTTTTGAATAAAAGCAACGGCGAAAACGTCAAAAAGTCAAGTCCCTATAATAAGTTTAGTTCAAGGTTATCTGTGAGGTCGAGATCAGATTCAAGGACGATATTCTTATAAATACCGGCGTGTACAAGAACTACCACCTGCTCACTGTTTATGTTACCTCAACGGGTGTTGAAGCATTTGAAAACTTGAAATGAAACCCAAAAGTCATGAGCCTATGAAATTTAAAGAACCCTAATTCAACACGTAGTTGTCGGCAGTGGAACATTTCAGCGATATGCAAAGTTGGGGACATTTATGCAAAATTGAAATCGGCAGTCCGGTTCAATAATTGACAACTTTGATAGCATTCACCTCGCCGAAGGTGGTCAAACGATCATCATGGTGAACTTTAGACCCTGGTGTCTTGGGTTCGAAAACTGCCGCCGCCGGAACTGACAGCCATTATTGGCCGCGGGGAATTCTTCCCGAAATACTGTATGATTGTTGTATAATAAGAAAGTAAATAAAATAACCAGTCTATTACATTTGGTGGTTCGAAACTTTCCGGTAATTCTAAATAGTGGAAAAGTTGCCCTCGTAGGGAATTATTCTCCACACATCCTCGATACTTGAATTGCAGCCGTGTCATCCGGCTTGTTAGAAATCATCAGCCCGTACATATCCAACTGAGAGCCTGTCGAATTTGGCGTATATGTTTGGTAGTCACCGAAGTTAACGAATACGCGATTCGGGCTGGTTGTCAGCGGTTTTCTCGTTGTTTCTCAGCCCTTTTTTATCAACATAGTACGCCATTTCGCGGTTGTATTGCGTCCCCTCTCCCATTCATGTCTGATAGTCCTCTGCTAGTAAGTTCTGTCCTCATAAAACTGCTGAATCAAACACTCAAAATCGGGCACATGAGAGGAACGCATTGAAAGCCAAATTTGTTGAACGGGCAGCAATACGGTGCACACTTATTACCTTGGAGTCATTATTCGCGACTGGCAAAAGATGCGACAGGGCTGTGTGAACAACGACAGGAAAATATGTACTACGGTGAAGTTGTGGGCATATGGTAATCATCCGTTACGTGATACGAAAATTTCACGAAATTGATGAGTCATGTTCGATTCTAAAGTATTCTGTCACAAATTATGGTTGAGAATTTGTGTCCAGTGGAATATGTGAATGACTAAACAAAAAAGCAATTCACAAGAGA
Source organism: Fasciola hepatica (assembly GCA_948099385.1). Lineage (NCBI taxonomy): Eukaryota > Metazoa > Platyhelminthes > Trematoda > Plagiorchiida > Fasciolidae > Fasciola > Fasciola hepatica. Next base: position 13,261,275 of record CANUEZ040000110.1, read on the forward strand.
TAAAAGCTTTTACAATTAACCGTGCATAAGTTTCAGTTTCTATTCATCATAACTTCATGGTCATTTACCAAGTGCTGGTATGTTCTTTCCTGTCTTACTAATTCACTAATTTCATTTCCCATCAAACTGGTTTAGCAATGTGTGACAAACAGGCTCTCGAGCGACGCTTTGACCATTTGGATAAAGACAAGGATGGCTTCATTGATCGAGAAGAATATGCATCGGAAATCATCCAGTGTGGACTACCACTACGGCTGGTAGAGGTGAGTCTTCGATGGAACAATGCTTCCATTTCACGCTGACCGGTTTCTCGTTTCGCTAGATGCGGTAAATAGTGTAATGTGTTGAGTATGATTCTTGTCCTTGATGCAGGATCTCTAATAATTATTGGTACGGCCAAATAATTGATACGAAACGCATCCGATGGATACGATATAGCTTCGATCATGAAGGTAAAACCACAGAAGCTTTGTTATTACGTGACTCTTTTCTTTATCGTGGGAACTAAGTTGTAACATACCTCAGACGATGTACCAAAATATTTCTCAGATTCGGTTGTTAGCTGACTTCAAGAGGGCAAGAACTAGATCTTTCAAAAGAACAGAAAACAAAATGCACGGAAGCAAGTTATATTCGTACAATAATCACAGATATCAACTTCATATAAAGCCTGCCTCATACGCAATACGAATTGGTAAACGTTTTACCCCACTTGAATGGGAAACAAGAATGGGCTCCGTCTCCAGCATCTGTTGAGAGGAATATCCATGATAACACTCGTGAGTGACCAGCTTGCTTTTTTGCACCTTCTGTGTCCGACAGAAATAAATGAACCAGTTACGTTCAAATGCTGTCCGATAGACGACCTTGGTGGGTCGTGGCTACTCCACTTCTGGTTCGATCGTCCGCAGATCATCATGTTGGTCAATAGAGCCTCTGGGTGCCACTGGTCTGTTGGAGGATGAAATCCTGTTTTTGATAGACTGTCATAATGGTTTTCGATTGAGTCGTGTCTGTTTAATATGTTTAGTGCCCGAGTTATACAGAGGTTAGAGTAGACTCGATGGGCCTCACAAAAGATGCCAACGAACCCCATAACACGTAATCCTCACTTTTGTACTGAAACAGCGTCACCCGAAACCACGCACATCTAAAACTGTAATAGATGTATCGGAAACATAGGTTTACACAATTCTGGACCATTTCGCAACATTTGTTTAACTGTATACTGCGTTGAATGTGGTTCTTTATATAGTCATTGAAATAACTATCGAAAATCGAGGTAAGATTGAAGTGAATGATCAGTTATACGATAGGAGAAAACGAGAAGGTGGGAGCGGCAATACACGTTTGGTTTCCGGGGTAAGGCCAGGCTGAAAACCATTTACATCATTTGCACACCCCGGATTCAGTATTGAGAATGGGTAGAGCCTGGGCATGTCTAAGTAATTTCGTGTTTACAGTGTTGTATAAAACCCCTCAACCAGTTGAACTGACCCAACTGTTCAAAGTCGTTGACCCCGACGGGATTCGAACCCAGGATCAGTTGCCACTCACGTCTTAGTTGCTTGGATTTACACGATGTTTTTGTTTAGTAAGATGTTGAGTAATGGCTGCTGCGATTAGTTTGGATTTAGTTGTTGGCGTCTTCATTGTGAACTGATTATTTATCATTTTGGGGCCACACTGGAATATGTTCAACTATTCGATGAGCCAACTACTTCTCCGTTCTGCCCAGATGTACAACTGAGCGATCACTTGTGAATTGACAGGCGCGGTTTGATTTGATGCAAGGAGAAAGCAGCTCTGTCACCAATGCTGTTCGTAGCCACGCGGCTGCGAAGACGATAACTGGATCGGCTCCGTAGTAAGCATGTGTTTGATGACCGAGTTCAAACGCTCACAAATTAGTCGGCTGACGTCGTCATCCTTGAACGGCAATTGCAAGAACACTTCCAACACTTTCCGAGAACTTAGTAGTTTCTAAGTAGATGGCTTTGTAGTGCTTCAGTCTCATTTTCAGCGGGGAATCAACGAAGTGCGTTGTGAAATGATGTATGTGTGTGTAACTTGTGCATACCGTGTTTATAGTTGAGAATGGCTAGAGCCTCGGTCTCTCTGGACAATCTCTTGTTTTCAGTATTGCACAAGACCTGAAACGAGTTGCTTGGGGCTCCAGAATGCTTTTCCTCAATCTAATTTCGCCTAACTGATGATCTGATTGCTTTGGGCTCTGTTGTTGACATCGTCATTATGAACTGACTGAAGAAAATCGGAGTTATAAACATGTATCACTGTAGGGTTATTACCAATACACTCCTTCACATATGAAACGATTTATGACATCACTAGTTTGCAATCCAAAACACAATCATAAAGATATGCTGACTGGTTTTGAACACAGCGGACTGGTTATGTCCTGTTCAAGCTAATAAATAGAGCTCACCGCACTACCCCGTGCGGCGTTCAGAGGTGTTCGAATTTCCTCAGCCGCTTCTCAAAATAAACTCAAATAGTTTTTACCGGTTTTTTTTGCTGAATGCTTGGTCAATCAGTTTACGCGTGTCAGAAAATTTTGGTATTTTCCCCAGTCATGTAACGCCCGGTAGCTTGGACCAAAAGTGAGAATCTTTTTCAACACTTGGAAATTATCGATCATCTGATTTGCATTTCCTCCTTTCCATATAGGAATTTCTCAAAACGTATGAGATGAACGGTGATGGTCGCATCTCAAAAGAGGAATATATCTCAAAAATGACGAAACTGGACACGGTCAGTCTTGGTGTGATGCGAATCGACTATGATTTATTTTGTTCTGTTTTGCCACACGATGCGTCCGGTTTCCTTTAGGTGATACTCCTCATTGAATGGATTTTGACGTAACCTATTGCTTGCAACAGGCGCCTCACTCTTCCCCAGAAACACGCAGCAGTCTACCGACGTTTTCGTCAGTTGGAGATAGACTTCATGAACAATATTATATGGATTGCATTGGTCATTTTTTCTAAGATTGACGATGACGATGGTGATGTTTTGGTGATATTGGTGATTTTATGCGGTGCGCGACAAAAGTATAGGTCCCCCGCCATTTTTTGCGTAGTTCCGCTTCCGCATTTTCTGACAAAACTATAGCTAGCCAAAACGACAGAATGAACTGTAACATACGGAACATACCAAATTTCGGAACAAAACCGTGTACTTCACGCTAACCAGAACAGAAAACGTAAAAAGTAAGGATGAACAAATTATAGGACCCTATTCCGTTGCGTTGTCCCACGGAAAATTTGGCAGAACCGGACAGACCATTGAGACTGATAAAAAGCTGATTAGTTCACTCTGTGGACTTGGTGACTGGAAAATCCACGAGAACCGGAATCCCGTGATTCCTGACACACTAGTGGTCTGGGTGATCTTCATCTGTTGTAGTTGCGCGTATACACCTGACAGGACTCGGACCAGAATTTGTCTGCGCACTGCCACCTGGAAAGAAATTAACGGTTTTCGAGAAGAGCGAAACATTTGCGTTCTGACAAATGCGACTCAGTTAGTATGAGACCTTCAAGCAATGCAAAGGATCGAAAAGTGTATGACGGTATCTGGAATGTAACGAGCGATGTGCGTCTAAAAAGCGAAAAAGTCGTCGAAAAAGTTAACGAAACTGGACAAACGCAGATTAATATGTCTAGCCTCCAAGAACACATGTTCCATGTCGACGCAGAAAGCTTTGATCGAAGTCATTTATACGGAACGAATGTTACACAAATAAAGCTGAAGGCTGTGCCGTCGATGAAATACAAAGAGATAAAAAGTTACATTGCTCTTACCCCGTTGCATAGAGTACAACGTTTACCATAGACTGAAACACACGTAGCATGGATGAATGAGTGGGAAAAAGTCTACTTTGTTGACGAAAACAGGTTTTATTTGGATGGATCGGATACTTCGAATCATTTTTGGCATGAAATCAGCAGAGAAGAAAGAATTTTCAGTCAACTAAACAACGATAAGAGTTCGGTGATGGTTTGGGGAGCCTTATCAACCAACGGTCAACGTGAGCTAGTTATACTTGAGGGTTTACAAGATTCCATTGTCTATATTTGTACATTGGAGCAGATTCTTCTCCCGCTACTGACGAACAGATTAAAAAAACTGACGCCGTATTCATACATGATAATATTTTTCTCCATCAATCGTACCCAACAAAATGTTGGCTGTTGTTCCATGGGACGAAGGTCACGCAGTGGGCAGCCTGCAGCCTGCAGATTTGAACCCCGATTGAGAGATCAACGTGGCACACTCGCTGATCAGACCTACAAGGAAGGATCCCATGATTTACCGGTCAAAGAGTGAACTGGTAGCCGCCCTTGAGAGAGATTGGATGCATACTGACCAAGGACTAATTTTTGAAAAAAGATGTACCGTAGTCCTCAAGAAAAATGATGGTTGCATATGATTCTAAATAGTGATGATAAAAGCCGAGCTGAGGAGGTCCTGTACTTTTGTCATCCCCTTTTTTTGAATATTCCGATTTAATTAGCTGATGGCAAGTTATTATGTTGTGAAATTTTATATTCTGCATCGAAATGGTTACTCGGTCGTTCTGACTAGATATGGTTTCGTTAGAGAATACAGAAGCAGAAACATGCGCAGTACATATATATATATATATATATATATATATATATATATATATATACACTGTTAGTCGGTTAAATGGTTAACATGATAAATGTTCTGAACAATTGTTCCAACCGTTCTGTTTATAGGATGCAATATTTTGCGATTCATGCCGTATTCATGTCAAGACCTCTGATTTTGTTTATCGTTCATGCGTATCATTTGTTCATGAGGAAATTTTTTACTGGTTTACGTTTGTTCGCGCAATGCAATGCCATCACGACTGATGGTTTCTTTTGCCTAGTGCAGCGAGCATTCTTGCCAATGGGGTGCAGCATTTCCTGTCCGAGGTGCTTGTATCTTCCGGCGGTTCGTTGAAATTTTCCAAAATTCCCATGCTTGAGCATGAGTGAAGTTGAAGTGGTATGGCACTTTACTGTACAATCGGGACCCTGAGGTTGAAACGAAGTGGCAGAAAATCGCATGAAGAACCAACAGGTTAGGCCAAGCGTGGTAACGAATTGGGTGAGAGCAAATTGATGTTCACCACCAGCCGCGTATCTGCAGTACTGTTTGTAAAATCCTGCTAGGGCATAACAACACTAACAACTTTCAATCGAAACAGCGAATCAACTTGGATGCCTCAGCTAATTAGCTTATTATCAGATAATAAAATCACATGCGATTTTTTCCATACTTATTTCAGATCCGACGAAGTATGGACGTTGACAATTAAAGAGCAAAGTTCCAGCCTTCTCTGTGCCGTTGTGTCAGAAAGATTTGTAACAGTGCTCTTCCTGCTGTTCTTTTTGATTGACATAGTATAACAATATATCTTCAATTGTTGATTTCTGAACCGTTTGATTGTTCATCGCCAATGACATTGATGAACGAGACATATTTTTTTTGAAGAGATTTTGAATTGTGCCACAGGCTGTCACACTAATGTGATACATTTGTGCAAGCACTGTGTAAAGATTATTCCGCGCTACAATCAACTTACCTCCCAGTATAGGGCATCCATCAAAGTATGTTTCTGAGTTGTCAGAAAACCGAGTCATCTATTCTGAACCTGTTAACTTGTTCAGAGAGAAAGACCTCTCCGCTGTCGAATCACCTCGGCTCATTGGTAAAAAATAGCTCGTTTATGTGAGATGTGCGGAGTCCATGCCTAAAACCTTGCATGAATACTTATTTTCTCGGTTGTTATTGATGAGCGGCTCTTCTGGCTGGTTGGTCCGGTTGCAACCTGATTGGTTGGTTTAGCTCCGGCCGATTTTGACACTGATTGGTCTGTCATTCTACTTCACGGACCTCAGTCTTATCCTCGATTCTGGATGAACGATGACGTACTATCTGCTTGCCAAATCATCGATCCGTTTCGTTGAATCCAATCTTGCCCTTCCTTCTGAACCGGAAAAAGTGTGCTGTCCGACCACCGAACCAGGGAGCCCTTATTCGTGTCTGTCACTACCCTCATATCCATCAAACACGATATTTGTGTTAACCAACTCCGTGCTACATTCAAAAATTCTTCCAGTGACTACCCTTGTGACTGTTATCCGTGTGATAGTGCAGGATACAAATATTTCTCTGCGACCTGCACATCTAATATTATAAAAAGTGGAATATTCCCATGGTCGGATTTTTCGTTAAACGGTGTGTGAAAAACACAGATCTGTCTTTTCGGTACTTTGCATCAGACAAATACAGTACAGGTACGGGGTTTTGTAAAATTTGTTACTGGACCACAGTGTTCACAACAGCAACTATCAGGCTGACAATAATGCATTCGTGTGGATAACTCCGCCGCTGGCTTTGCCGATTGCATGTGTCTGACTCACTGTCTTTCCGACTTTTGGCCAGGGACGAAGCAGTGCTTTGTCAAACTGTTTCTGCGCACACAAGATTCATCGACGCAACCTGATCGCAATTGCCTTGGTTGTAAATAGAGTCCGTTGTCAGACCGCTCTGGACGGCTTTGCAGCACTTGAAAGGCAACCTTGAAAACTCCATATTATGTTTACTTGTGCACCGTATCAATCGCATTGGTCAAGATCGCACTGGTTACGGCTTTGTGTATTCCCATCAATAGCCAGCTGGAGCAGTGTTTCTTGACTTGCTCGGATGGACGCTTAGTTGTTCTGCACATGTATTCCGCTCCAGAGGAACATGAATAACAGTATGCACAAAATGAGGTCGAATGACTTGGTAGTCTGTCTTTGAGTCTCAATCGCAAGTCCGGACTGGTGTTGAACGAGATCCTAAGTTTCGTAGAGTTGATTGGATTCGCTACCGCATGTCGTAGTCTAGGCTCACGTATCCGTGACCAATGCGATCTTAACCCATGTGATCGATACAGGGCACAAACTAACGGGAGAAGAAGCTTCCAAGGTCATCTAGCGAGTGTCACAAAGTCGGTCCAATGCGGTCAGACAACAAATCCTATCCGCAGCCGAGGCCATTGCGATCAAGTTACGTTGACCAGTTCTTTGTTCACGAGAAAACAGTTTGTCAAGCCACTGCTTGAAGCATTTGATGGTCCCATACAAATTCCCGCCTCACCCTCTGACTATTTCCATATTAGTGCACAGCAAAACCAGGTAGGGCAAACATAGTATTGACCCTTTGTCAACAGCTCTGGGGGACCCACAACCCATTACATTGTTTCCCGTCCAATTTTCCACTTCCATTATTGATCCACCACTAACTTTCCCATCTGAGTCATCTGGCGATATGTCTCTTCTTCAGGCAACTTCCGATCCCTTAGAGTTTTGAAAATTCTGTGGAAACTTCTCTCAGCGAGGACACTTTTCAACCCAGTCCAATTTAATAATGAACCTTCCTATGTACGTTGAATGTATTTTTCGCATTCCTCACTCTCTGTTTTCAACAGATTCCTTTTATACACATTCCAAATCCCCAGCTATGTGGAGGTTTATCAATTATCTGGGGTTAACTTAGATAATTGTTTATGGTAGACGCCTTACATTCAGTACTGTGTTGGATGACTACGACGTTTATCTTTACAAGCATGGTAACTCAGGCAGCCTCGGACACCGCATTCCAATTCTGTTTCAAAAATATTCTTTCTATGTCCCTTTATTGCTCCCCGCAATACTTTCGAGCTCTCTGAAACAGAGTTTTAAAGCAGTGTGCCGCAGCTTGTCAATCATTAGTCGTAGTTCATCTATCCACGTTGACGCTCTTTTTCTGTACTCAGTGACCAGCACAAATAGCCTTGTTTGCTCTAAGGTCACAAAATACTCCAGGAACCCACCTATCCGTTGCAGAGAGATATCATTTTGTTATTCCCATTCATCCATCTCTTCCACATTCCTGCACTTTAGCTCTTGAATAACCTGTGCGAAAACTACCGCATATTGCACCCAGTTCGAGTCCTGACCAAAGACGAGAGACCAAGAGCTGAGTGGTCTAAACTGTCCCACTAACTTCAGTGATAGATCTTTTCTGCCTCCAATTCAGCTCGAGTATTCGTGCAAAACAATGAATATATAGGATGCTGGTCCGTGAACGCAGTCCCACTGGTGTGGGCAACCAGGCCTAGACGTTTAAACACCGCTGATAGGATGCATCACTCATTCTGTTGATCTACGCCACCAATCGGCTGCCCTGTTACTCGAGATTCCGTTGTCACAAGCCCTCGGCTTGGTACCACAGCGGTGCTGCCTGCCAACGTGATTTGGCTGTTTACCAACGATAAGTTGACACGTACCCTCAGGCTAAGTTACTTTTAAAACTTCGCAGTTTGTTTGTCTTTTTACTCTCTCGCCCACCACTTACAATAAAGAAGTTTGTCTCCTATTTCTGTTTACCCAAATTTGGGCCATTCGTGACGTTACGTGTGTTCCTGTTTGGTTATTTACGTTCACATTGAAAAGCGAGCAACTGCTTGAAGAAGTCATCCATACAAATGCAAAATGTACAACGTGCACACCTAATCGATGGTTAAAATGGACCATTTTCTAACTGTGCCCCAAAAACATCAGTCAATAATAACCGGATAAGAGAACTTGTTACTACATTATCGCCTTGGCGGGAAGTCTAAACGTCAAAATGTAATTGCAGATTCCGTGTGCGGAAAAAAGGCAGCTATCAGAGTTATTTCGATGGTATACCTATTTTTTAATTTTCTTTACTTCCTTTCATTATGCAGTAATGGTGCAGTATTTTAGGAAGTGAGTTACTGCCAATCTGAGGCTGCTATTTCGGAGAAAGTGGGTGATGGCGGGATTCAAACACGGAACAGAAGTTGACCATAGCGGCCGTCTGATCACTACCGGTCAATTTCTGCTAATACGTTGTGTATAGCTGCACAGGTAGTCGATAATTTTCCCGACTGGGATGTTAGTGAATTCTGAAGTGACATTTAATGAAAGCATGGTCCCTTCTTTCACGGTAAGGCCCCTTACAGATTTTACAAGTGTAAATGTCTTTTCAATTGTGCTTTGCCATTGCTATTCTGGCCGATTTCAAGAGATTTGTCAACCACTTGACCACGGCATGATGCGGCAAGTCGCATACGTTGAGGATAAGTCAGTCTAATGGATTTTTGGCATTCCTTGCAGTCTTCAGATGGTGGTTCGCATGCATCAAATTTTTCCAAACATGATCTAGTCGATGACGTTTGTTTAAATTTTCGTAAATTTTTAGTTGGAGACTTCTCTGTTTTACTCCTGCTGCTTTTCTTGGTTTCCATTTTCGCAAATTTAGAATCATCATTTAGTGTGACCTCAGTTTTTCCGGTAGTCCGACGTGTTAGGAAGTACCATGCTCACACGCTTGTCGAGTCGTGCTAAAATAGATTCATTTTTCGTTACTGCATCAGTCGTTTTGCATAATCTTTTGTCAATGACTCGCTCAGTGTTGACGTATTGCCGTTTGTACTGAAAGTTTTATGTTCACCTGAATGAACTTCAGATATTCTTATTCTATCTATGATGCTGGAAATAGACCGGTAAATTAGACATGAAGATTCTCCGGTTCCACGTCGAGATGTGGTCGTATATAGTTCGTCAATCTGAACTAGTGTATCTGTTTCAGGAGAGGAGAGACGAGTTAGCTACGCCGTAGCCGGCAGTACCATGATCCAGCAACATTCTCGTTTTCGAAAAGATTTTATATACGTCTGGGTAGTAGGATATTAGATTTCTATAAAATGATACATCATGCTGTATCAACGCTCCACTAACTACTGAAAATCATGGAAACACTGTAAGGCTCTTTTATCTCACTTGTCAAGAGTCATCCGCAATGCATATCCATCAGGCCCACAAAAAAGGGTTTAAACCCGGGTTTGGACGATTATAAGACGAACGCCCAACCGTCAGGCTATCTGAGGCGACTCGTCAGCGGGTTGGGCATATGTCGCACATGATATAACACCCTGCCGTCACAGGCTTTGAACGGGAAAAAGCCTGTTTCCCGCACAGCGATCGACTCTTGTGATGGATAATTTCTCCGTAGGAGCATGAGAGAAACCAAGGTATTCTGTATTGTTGAGGTCAGATAAATCGCCGGGTACCAGCCGGGATAGCTTTGCAATAAGGTATTCCACTCGCAATAGTTCACCCTGAGTTCCAGCCCCACTTGGGGCTTGGTGAATATGCGCTTCCAAATAAGAGTGAGGTTGCTGTTCTGTGCTTCCATGGTTTTCCTTGGTGAGTTAAACGTTGATGCTGCACGACGATTCATTTTCTTTGTAAATCAAATCTCCTACTATTTGTATTGGAAGTGAACATACTGGGACAGGTAAAGAGTCAAGCGGTTGGACAAAGTTTGTTGGAATGTAAAGGGCTTAGATTGGTACGTTGATCAGTCTGACTAGGTCGATGCAGCCACATGGTCTGGATCTGAGTCATAATGTTTGGAGTGGTAAGGTTGCGACTGACGTACATGGATGGCTTGGCCAAGTTTTCCCGTATGCATTGTGCAGATGTTAGAAGGTGGATACGAAAAATGCAAGTTGATTTTCCGTTATCTACATTATTCCGGATCCTCGTTCCATCGATATATATTAAAGTGCCTTATGGATCTCCTTCGGCCATATGCTGTTCATCCTCATTGGGAAGGGACCTACCAGGCTAATCCAGTGAATAAAACCAGAACAGTTACTGTGTTTCATTGGAATAGCGGTTTTCCCATTATTGAATGTTCGCTTGCGTTGTTCGCGTCCGATTGACCGTACCGCGATAGACCGGCTGGTAGGGCAACTACGCGCTAAGCTGGTCATTTGTTTAATTCCGGCACGTGTGTGAATTTTTGGGTGAAAAAAACGTAAGTGCATTTCACGTTATCCACATTATCCCGGTTCGTCGCGTCATTGATAAGTGCTACGGATACCAGTCACCTATGTTTGCTTGTATTTGTAACTAAAATCACTTGGAATAATTTGTCAAAATCATCAATCATCTGAAAAGGGTATCGTTGAACATTTGGTCCGTTTATGGTCGATCTATTGATTATTATTCTTTCTCTGCACTGCCGTAAGCCCACACATTGTACACCCTGTGAACTGGACGCTCATTGGTTCTCACGTCTCACTTAGACCGTAACACTTTCGACGTTAATTTCTATTGGTTTTCACTCGTCTGTACCCATTTTAGTCACACGCTAAGAATACAGATGGCATCTACGACGCTGTCCTCGCGTGTTGCTTACGTGTGTATTGGATTGAGAACGCAGTAGATATCACTGTGACTTCTGAAAATTGTATTGCCGTTGCAAATGTAAAACGTAGAATTTCTGTCTTTGATCCCTTGATATCTGATGGTGATGAACTGAGATGAATTCCCCAGAATATTAGGGTGAAACATGACGTATAGGAAGGGTGGGTAGCAGCAGATTTCTTATTACCACAACAAGCCAAATTCAGTTAGACGAATTCAATTAGAAGCCCACGAAATCGGCACGGCTAGTTTTTGTAACAAAAATAATAGTACTCTCAGCTGTTAGTGATGATGGTGAGAATTCGCCCCAGCGTACAAATGATTCCATTTCCATAAATGCCCGTGAAAATTGTGCGACTCGTATGTAATGCTCGATTTTGAAACGTGTGCTTCATGAGAGTCCAATTGTGCTTAAGGGTTGATTGCAGACCACCGTTGCACTTGAGAATAATCGATTTACTGGTCAACCACTCATCTATCAAATAGATCCTTTTCAAAATGACAACTTGTAATGTGCTGAATTACATTCTAACTATTTTCATCTACTAATAAAGCCGCAATAAAATGCATACTTTAATGCATGCATTGTTTTACCTGAAAGTGCACCTCGTGACATGAGAACACGTGATCCAGGGCAACCAACTGTTCCCATAATTCATTGTGTAACCTACATAAATCATATTGGGAATGTGCGTGTTGATTTAGGTCAAGATTCACGTGGATTGGAAAAATGGTTGTGGAGGGATGGGTTTATAAATCAGTTTTTTTATCTGCGTGACCATGTCGTGGCAGTCACACGGTTCGGATCTGAGTCATTAGAAGGCAATGATTGATTTTGTGACCAGCGTAAACTGAGAGTCAAGCCGAGTTTAATTTATTGTTCCAATTACATGGATGCAAATCCAATACAGTAAAGTGGGTTACGCCTCGTGGCTTAAGGGACTTTTTTGGGGGGTGGGGGGGGGGGGTAAAGGATTCATTCACATTAGGGACAATTTGTTTATTCTTTGCTTGAAGAGGAAGAGGTTATATAAAGATGAAAAGGACAGGAGGTGGTTGGGTGTTCCAATATTTCTGTGGTTCTGGAAAAGAATGATAATTCGAATAAATTCATCTAACTAAAAATATTTGCATATACCTAACATAAATGACTTCGTGTTTGTGAACAGGATTACCAAGGACAATCCATCGAAGGATGGATTAGAAAAGTCAATTTAGACTGACCAAGTACGTTGTAGCACTGGTAGAAGAGAGCAAAGTGGCACCAACCGCCCGGCTGTGGGTGAGCAGTTGTAGACTCAAAGTCGTGTACATAAAGGAAAAAGGACCAGATGTTTTAAATTAAGCCTGATCCAGAAGACAATAAACGGAAGTAGGGCACCCCAGATATGATTGCAGCAACCAGGGATAAAGCGCAGTTTGGCGTGGTATTACGGAACAGTTTGGAATTAGCTGGAGAAACGTTTTGCAAGGAACAAACGAGATTTTTCTTGAAGCTTGTGAGGCGCTTCAGAGACGCTAGAGGACCATGACAGAGAGGTAGAAACTTGGAGGTCCATACGTGATTAGGTGAACAGAGGAGTAATCGGCAAATGTATGAATGTGACTTTGATCACTAGACGTAGGAGCACCAACAAGAGTGAGAAATGGGGAACCCCAAGGAAAACCGAATTTCACCGAGAATTCCCTAGAAAAATATCGTGGACGCAGGCCGAAGTGAGTGATCCGGAAGAAGACTTTGGGTTCGCGAAGTGAATCCAATGGTAGAACCAAATGCCTGAAGTTTAGCTGGAAGCGCACCATGCCAAACCTATTCAGAAGGCCTTGGAGACATCCGGGGACAAGAGGTGGTACTCTTCATGCAAATGGACTGTTGAAACTCAAACCTGAGAAAAGTGGAACCACAGTTCACGAGTAGATGTGGAAAATAAATCTATTTGGTTACAGCTCACCAGATCATAGCATCGTTGCTGTGAGTGGAGCTGCTTGGTAATGATCCACTACGTAACTTCCGAAGTAATAGGATACAGGGAAGAGGAATGGGACGATTGTTACTAGGGTTGGAAGAGTTCCTTTTTTTGGTTATGGGAAAGATATGAAGATATTTCCAACGGTTTGGGGACATACCAAGAGTAAGGGATCGGGAAAAATGCTATCGTAAAGTAGGAAGCAATTCAAGTTCACAATCTATCAATACCAATAAGGGAATATGATTGGGACCAGAAGACTTGAATGCACCTTGAGGAAGTAGTGTCACGGGAAAAACTACTATTTTTAAGTGAAGTGAAAAAGTGCGACCTAATAACGGGTTGACGCTAAAATAAGTAAAGTTGGAATGGAGAGGAGTCGGAGGCAACGAAAGTTGCAAACAACTTTTGCAAATGGTCACTAGATGGGAAGGAAGGATAGCATAAAAACGTTGTGGGAACTTCCCTCGGGAGAATTGTGGATGGGAATCTGGTTACACTGTCGGCCTTGCGTCTAACGGACTCATCCTTTGCATCCAGAAATATCACCCAACATTTGGTTTGTGCTCGTGCAGAACAGTGATGACAGAAGGCAATTGGGAATAGACACCACCGTACGGAAGGTCTCTTGTTAAGGTCAACGGTATCGGAACAGACGTATTCAGCCGTCGCTGGGGCTTGGCGTTTATGAGACTTGTTAGGGTGGGATATAGGCACAAATATGCCTTATAGGATAATCTCCGTTACATTCGATGATCCAGTGAAGGGATCGGATGAAATAACAGTCGCCCTGGCGGTGTGAAGCAAGGAATTTGTCAAAGCTATACCACTCACCGCACTGGTACATCCGAACTACGCGACAAAACGGGCTCATAGAAGTCATATGAGAATTTGTTAAAAAATGTGATAAGGCTGCGATCCGACGCGCTAAGGGAGAAGGGTGAATCGGAGATTGGTAAAACATCAAGGGTGTGTTGACTCGTCATTGATAGACAGCCAAGTCACGTTAGCAGTCAGTACCCGTACAGTCTGTCCGAAAAATTCGGGGTCACCTCAATTCGGTCGAAATCCGGACTTACGGTCGGATTTCGGTTTATATTACTGATCTACTCTCTCTCTCTCCTTCTCTCTCTCTCTCTCTCTAAACAAGTGTCTATAGTTTTTTTGGCTACTGAGAGTAGTATCGTTTGTATAAAGTGGAATTCGAGCGTATGTCAGGATTTCGACCGAATTGAGGTGATCCCGAATTTTTTGGACAGGTTGTACAGTACCGAGTGCAAGCCGTGAGCCCACGAATCTATGAGTGATGGTGTAGATCAACAGAATGTAAGATGAATCCTGCCAGCAATGATTAGGCCTCGAGGATTGGTCGACCTTATCAGTCGGACCAATACGTTACGAGCAACCACTCGGTACATGGACCAACAACTTATACTTTCATTGTTTTAACAAGACAAGCCTTGTAGAAAGAGGAGAACAGAGAGAACAATTGAATAAAAGTTTCAGATAGTCGTAGGGAAAATCAATATAATGGTTCAAACCGCGAATGTTCGTGAATGCGAACTGAAACTGAGTGCGCAGGTAGGTGGATATTCTGGGAGTTGAGGGTATACACGATGAAAGTAAATGGAAAATCAAAAAACCCTAACTTAGTATTTTTAGGGGCAGGAAATGTATAAAAAAAACAGTAGATTAGGTGTTTTATGGCAATATGTAGAGTTTCGTCTCCTTAAAAAGCCATTGGCGAAAGCAAGCCAGAAGGGGGTAGTGTTAATGTGAAGCAGATACCGGGGGTAGCTTAGTGGTTGAATTCTGGAATTTACTGTTGTATCCCGCAGTCGGTAGGCGAAAAGTAAGCATGACTGCGGACGAACATATTCTGGGCAAAATCATACTGCAAATGCGAGTGCAAGCATGTCAGCAGAGACGCAATCAAGTAAGTAAGTAAGCACGCAAATAGGAGCCACATGTCTGAAAAAGCAAGCCAAGCGTACAATTAGATCAGACCACGCAAGGCCGTAAGACACGTGGAGATAAGATTAGTCAGTGTAGTTCGGGCTGGAGCTTGACTGGCGTCAATTCTGTGGGCGTGCGTACGTGCATGTGTCCGTGTGTGTGGAATGTGGATCGTTGGTCAGAAATGTGCGTGTGTAAGACTGTCTGACTGCGCACGCAACTGCTCAAACCTAACAAAACATTAGCAAACTATGCATTCCTGGTTCGAAATTACGTTAGAACTGATCAGTTATGCATTTCTGATGATTTAAGACGACGGTCCTATGGATTCTCGAACATGAGAATTATCTGTTTCACATTTCTTGACGAATCACACTTGTCATTAGTACTGCTGAAAGGAGGACATTTCAGCCATCCTTAGACGTGGTTTCAAAGGTCACGTGATCCAGTTGTGTAAGATGTGCACTAATAATCTCGATGCACGAGGTTCAAACCCAACTAACGTTGGACGACTTTACCCGTGGACAATACCTTTAATATTGTAGACCTAACTGCTGCCATGTCTGATCCCCCTGGATGTACTACGCAGTCCACTGTTCATAGTCTTAAACTTATGCTTCATAGTTTGCTTTTAAAGTGCAGTACTCTTTTGTGGTTACAGGTATACGCTTTCCCAATGAACTCATGCGTGAGTATGTAACACCAAACTGTGCCAAACATTCAGTTAACGATAACTTGTTGACTAAATTAAAGGATATTGTCACCATGTTTCAAAAGTGAAGATTGAGTCCCGGCATTCGAGTGTTAGTCCGCTCGCAACAGTCCCGGTTACGGATAGACAACAGTCAGAGCTATTTCGACAATTCGTATGTTCTAAACTTGGTCAAAACAAATGAGGTGTGCAGACTATTGTCATTTTGGTGAGCGTCGATTAGTCCTTCATTTGCCAAGCATACAGATAAATCATCCAGTTTTTATATTGGCTCTAAAAAGAGTCAAGTTATATTTACAAAGAGAACTATGCAATGAAAACGGAACAAGCTCTTGTCTCTTGCGTCTAGTTCACTGCTCACCAGCTCCGACCGTTGCGTAGTTTTCGAGGTCCAGGTAGATAATGAATGCCAATATTCTATGCAGAATTAAGCGGATGCATTGGATTTCTACCAAGGTCATTTTCCTAATTTTTGAGGGTTTTTATTGGTCCTCACTTTATAGATCTCCGTACGATGCCTGTTTTTTAAGGCTCGTATTGACAGTCAGTTAGAGTGTTGATCAACTGCGCATCATCTGTCCATCAAATGGTCTGCTCTGTATTCAGATAAACTGAGGGCGCTTTGCTTTATATCTCAATTCACAGTTCCCCGTTTCATCAGTTCATAGTGAAATAATCATAAATAATAAAATTATCAGTCATGGTATAAAACCTAACTGTTCACTGTGAAGGTATAGACTGGCTCACCACCGATAATCAGTCAAGCTTCGTTAGCAGTCAGACCGTCGGTGCCTGTCCAAAATCCAGATCAACGTTTGAGCGAAGGTAACCACGAAAGAAAGGACAACGGATCGATAAGAGGAGAAAGGATTCCCGTCAAGTGATGGCTGGTCGTACCGCCAGTCAACCAATCGGAATGGATGTTACCCGGTATCAGCTTGTGCCAGTTAGTTTATAGTGTAACAATTAGCGTCAATGTCTCTCGCGTCCTGTCTGTTTTCTGGCAATAGAATGAGATGATTCGAAGCCAGAACAGACTTCTCACTAGAGTTAGTGGGACGGAGCAGAATAATCCTTCTCTCTTTCGTTCTCTTTCCACGGTATATTCACAGTTTATTCAACATCATACTGGAATTATCTACCGGGGGTGACGTTGGAACCGAACCAAACTATTTGGAGTTTATTAACCGATTGCTTTTGCGAACAAACGGATAAAGTGAGAAACGTAAAGCAACTGGTCCAACCATCGCTAACTCTAGTCGTCAAATCGAATATGAAGCCTTTGGTAAGCCACTTTAATTCACCCAGAACACGTTGTTCTCCTTAATCATGTGCCTCGCATCGAAGCGATTCGGATCAAAAGCACGGAGATGATTTTACAGTTTTCACTGTCTAACCAAAGCAGCTGGCGTTTCCGTATCCGTCAAACAACTAGGTGGTTTCATCAACGTGTAATAATCCCTACAATTATTTCCAAATTGGGCAAAATACAGAACAATACGTAAATGATTTCTGTTCGCAACAATCTCATTTGTGCATCAGGAGTGTCAGTGGATGCTTCGAATCACTTTGTCCACCTAACTGTAGATAATAACCACAACATCAACGATTTGTCAATCACAGAAGTTATTTCCTTTCCAGTGAATACTACTTCTTCCCGGTTTTCATTCATTTATAACTTGATTCAGTCAGTCGAGAGGAGGAAGGGACACTAGAACTTTGAAGCACTTTATGAAGTGTACTTTCACGCGAACAATGACTGCGCAGTAGCATACGGTACCCAAGCCGTTCAATGCGCATCGAACCATTCTTATACTGGTCACATTCAAATATACTTTGGTTTGGTCAATGATACGATAGCCGGGATCGGACGACCTTCGCAACATTATATTACTCTTCTAATGGTAATAATAAAAATCATAATAATGACAGTGAAATCATTAGTACTAGTGATAACACCAGTGGTAGTGGTACTGATGATGATTTTGCAGCAAAATACTGACAGTGACATTTACTACTTCGCATACTTGTTAAAACAACAGATGAAATTCAATTAAGTATGATGATGTATGTACAAAACACAAAAGTAATGCGCAGTAATGTTTACCATTCCCAAGCACTCGCATTCACAATGTGATCGGATTTGGTGACTGACAAGTTTATCCGTGAAAACAATGTAGTCCTAGAGAGTGAAATAAATTTGTACATAGCCAATACACAGTTGATTCGAGGGGCTAAAGTATACATCGATAAAAGGCCATGATTGTAGTTGTTGTTGTTGTTTTGATGGTAGGGGTTGTCGTTAAGACTGCGATTGTAGCTGCGACTGCGATTGCGGTCGGTAACATGATGACCCGAGTTGATGTTACTTGTCAGGTAATTTCATTTCATCTTTTGTCTTCAACACTGACTTGTGGGGTTAGCTGAGGGAAGAAGATCAAAAAGCGATCAGTAAAACAAATATTGCATTCTTATAGTTCTGAAAGATTGTGATAGTTGTTTTATGGCCCCATACGGGAGGAGAAAATTGTCAAGAATGCCAACCTTGATTCCGGCAAGCGTTACTAAAGCCAGCAGTTTTTAGTGTTAAATTCAGGTTTTCCCCTTTATGAGCTTGTTAGAATTGCCCTTGTAAACAACATCTGGGCTGCGGAATAGCTCTATTGAGGGAGTCTCGAACCAATCACAGTTCTCCGGAAGGTTTTCCCGGCTGAATCTGTGGGATCATAGGTGAGCACAGCAAGTGCATTGATCTAATTTTTGCTGTTTAACTCATACGAAAATCAAATTGTTTTAAAAAGCTTGGAACCTATAACTATCAAGACCTACCGTACCATTGGTTAGGTCAGAAAAC
Organism: Fasciola hepatica; assembly: GCA_948099385.1. Taxonomy (NCBI): domain Eukaryota; kingdom Metazoa; phylum Platyhelminthes; class Trematoda; order Plagiorchiida; family Fasciolidae; genus Fasciola; species Fasciola hepatica. Next base: position 13,280,070 of record CANUEZ040000110.1, read on the forward strand.
TGACTTTTAAACCCCGAAATCTTATAAGGTGACAAGAGATAATTTATTTCAGTGAGCTGAGCAACGACCTTGAAAGTTGTCGAACCCTGACGTTTCAAGGAACTACGGCTCAAGATGGTGATGACTGTAGTATCTATCTAAGATTATTGCGTGATCTTGAACAAGAACACAAAATGCACGCATGTCTGCGAGTGCACTCACTTGTAGCATGCCAGAAGTTAGATAAACTGAGCAATGTGTGAAGTGCAGTTTAAGTATTTACCGATTCACAGACAGCCGGATAGGCTGTCACGTTCGACGGAATGCAAATCGACATTCTTAAACGGATTTTGGGGATAAACAGTCCGTTAAATTCATACTTTATCCCCAACTTACCTCACACAACAATGTTCACTAGAATTAAACACCGTTACGTAAATATGTTCCCCATATTTCTAAATGCAGTTCCCTGGAGATGTATCCACCTCTGGAGGTTTAAATTTCTGATTTTGCTACTGGGATTAGTAGTAGTAGTTAGATTTTGACAATGTCAGCCAGGAAAACTAGGCCAGACTGGCCTTTTGAAAAGACGATCAACCGTCTCGAGATTTGCTAATTGTAGCCTCAAAAGTAGAATAATAATCCTTTGGAGCGGCTGGTGATATATCAACCAATACTGACTCACTCTTTGCGGATAAATCTGCCATGTAGGTAAATTTTTGCAGTGGCCTGCATGAAACACCTGAAGTAAATCATAATTTATGAAGCCTCTTCTCAGTGACACGTCATCGCTAACCTGTTTATGGTCTAATCTCGTTCACTCAAATCGGTCTGCTGGATGTGAGAGACTTCAACGAATTTGATATATGAGTGGTAAGAGATTCGACTTGTATTATGTGACTCATCATGAAGTACCAAGGCTCAACTAACCACTGAAAATCATGGAATCACTGTACAGCTGTTTTATCCTCGTTAGGTGTCATCAGCAGTACATATTTACCGAGCTACCATTGGGACTGGAACCTTGGGTGAATGACTGTGAGTCGAGCACCCAACCACCTAGCTATCCCGGTTTGCTTTGAGCTTTTTTGAACACACTACGTGATACAACAACAACAACAACAACAACAACAACAACAACAACAACAACAACAACAACAGCAACAACAGCAACAAGAACAACAACAACAACAACAACAACAACAACAACAACAACCCTCAGTCCCCGTCTTTGAACGTAAAAAACATTGTTTCCCGTAATGATCGTCTCCTGTGACGGGGGACTTCTTTGTACGGGCCTTAGTACAATAAAGGCATCCCATTGTAAACAACCTGCAGAGCTTGGATACCATGTGCATACGTCTAGGTGTTCGACTCAAAATCATTCACTCCGTGTTCGATTCCTGGCGAGGGGCTCGGTGAAAGTGTACGGCTGATGACTCCTAGCAAGCCAGATGAAAGATATGTACAGTGCTTCCTTACTTTTCAGCAGTGAGTTAAGCGGCAGTAACTCACGATGAATCGGATTATACGAGTCCAATGTAGTTGAAACAACCATCAACGGCTCACTGATTGCGACGTTTGATTGCTACATCCCAGCAGCAAATAACCTCGAAAATCGGAGCAATTACAAGTGTGAAAAGTGACGGAGAGAAGAAAAAATAATATTGTCAAGTCCATGATGGAAATAAAATGTCCTCGATATTTTTGACATGTAGTCGTATCTTGCTGTCTGGAAGCAGTGGGTGGATAGATCTAGAGGATACCAGACAAGACCTAAATACGCAAGTGCGACGGTTCCATTTTGAATACATTTCTTCCATGTTATAGACTAACCATTTATTAGCGTTTGCACTATCAGAGCTGATGTAGTATTGAATACGTGATATTGTATCCAAGAGTCAAGTTGACATCATCAACCTGACTATGGGTTACATCTGTATGTTGTAGTTAGTCTCGTAATTGATCACTCGGTTACAATAACTATTCCGTTGGACTGTCCGACATACTTTTTCCTTGCGATTATTGGCTGTATATATGTTTTTTCTATTGGTTCACATTTCGGTTCATTGATCGGCTGAAATTATGCAAGGATATGATTTTCTCAGTTGAACCCACTCTCTACTGTATAACATCAAGGGTCATCCACACTGTAGAAGTTAGTACAAAGATAAAAACTTCATCTACGTCAACAAAACTAGTTGCCAAGCTGCAAAATAAAATTGTACTATAGTTTCTAAATACCAGGCTCTGTTTATATCTACCACTGTACTGTCATTCGTTATTTACCGAGGAATCTTGGTTTACTTTTCCGACCCTAAATTTAAACTAATCATAAAACGTTTTTTTCTTGAATTCTCTACTTTATTTACGCTCCGTAACACGTTTCAGGCGTTTTCCAATGTAGCTGGACGCTGTTCACAATGCCTGTTTCGGAAGAATCACAGGCATTCAGGAAAGCATCGTCCTCATTGGAGTGAAGCTGTAAGACATCATACTGTTTCTAAAACTTCAGGATCGCCAAACTCATCCTCAGACGTTCGTTCTTTTTTCGTGGAAAATTTCCAAAGTGCTTTACGAAACTAGTAAGAAAACACCTGCGCAATTCCCCTTCAAGAAAGCTAGTTGTACAAAGTAATTGATGATAATGTTGCCCTTATTGATAAGTATGACCTTTTCAGGCGCACTCGGACTGCAAACCCAATGAACCATGGAATCGAAGTAGTCCCTTATATCTCTTTGCAAGTGGCGCAAGTTGTTCCATGTCCCAATTCAGTTCGGCACGATGAAGATCAGTTTTAATACTATTCGCCGTATGCCACTTTTTCCTAACTTCTTTTCCGACAAATTCTTTTCGATGATACGTGTGTTTCACCTGATACCTTCATTGATGATATCAGATAGCTCATTGATAGTTTCTGCAACTACTTCACCATATGTGTTAACCATGCTTTGTGCACAACAGCAGGTGCTTTGAATGGGCTTGACTTATCCTTTTTGACTGCCTAAGTTTAATAAATATAGTGATCTTTTCAAATAGATGTGATGCCCCATTGGACTCAGTATTAGTTAGCTATCCAAGCATTTTTACCAGATAGTAATGTGCTCTCATTAGCACTTCTGATGATTGCACCCCACCTCGTTATCCCTTAGTTCATCGTCCGAACAAATCTTTGACTTACTACGTACAACCCTCGCGCACTGCCCGTGGACGTGTTGGTATCCCTGCAAACCTAGATATGCTTAGAGCACTTGTTGGCTTTAGGGATTTTCTATATTTCTTCTTTTACCGATATGTCGTCATACAGTGAGCACTCCAAAGACTGCCTTAAATTCAGGTGACTTATGTCATCCTATAGAAGCCTATCATTTTCGACCTGATAGGTCCCACTCCCTTTTGGTAGAGAAACTCCGTGGAGCTAAGAGAAGGACGTACAAATCTGGCGGGCATAGTGCCGTAAGAAAACCTATCCACGCTGATTAGGACTAAAATACCATGTCTGAATAGTCTGTATGTAGACACAGTACTAAGGAATAAGAGCTGCAGTAAGATATGGAAAGCCCTAAATCTGCTTTGCCAAGCCATCCCTGAATGTCAAAGATCTGAATCAACAGTTCGCCGTAAACTACGACGCATCCACACTTCCTCCTTCGTATTTTGACTCTCATGAACCGAACGCATTTACACTTGACTGTTCATATAATCCTACAGCAAATCAAGTGCCTCGAGTCTAGCAGTCCCGACCAGCCACTGAAAATGTTCCTTTTGAATGTGCATCTTCTTCGACTAATCCATTTAACCATTGTATTGATTTGGGGGTGGTTCCGGATCGTTGGAGATTTGCAGGCAATACACTAGTACCCAAGAAAGGATCCAACAAAATCGTCCGATAACCTGCACGTCTGTTTCTCTGAAAGTATTTGAGAATATACGCTTCCATCGTACTTTTCCCCTGTCCTTCCCCTAACTCGACGCAACCTCCTTACAAACCGTGTCTGCTGACCCATGATACGGTTCGCTACACTGTTAAATCTGCAGCTTCTGCTCTCGACTACGTTAGCCGTACTGGAAAATTGACTCTTCTTGCTGCGCCAACGCATTGGGTTCTATTCATCCGGTGTATTCTACGTGATAGTGGAAATGACTGTTCTAATTTCAGAAATCTTCGTGACTATTTTTCTATTCGCGCACAGTTTACCTGTCGCCGTAACAGACACTCTTCTTCTCCTCAAACTAACTCTGATCTTGTTCAGGATGCCATTTTATCCCAACTTCTTTTTTCTTCCTATATTAATTAGCTCTCCATTTCACCTAATCTCATACACAGCAATACGCCGATGAAGCTGTACTTGGATGTCTCTATAGCGGAAATGAATGCTCAAATATTCTTTAAAACGGTATGAACGAATTTTGTTACCGGTCTACTTTCCATTCTGTTTACCTGTTTGTCCTAAAATGCGTTGAAGTACCATTCAACCTTTAACGAAGATCGAGCTACTGAGTTGCCTTGAATAACACCCCATATTTTTCCATTCATCATCAACATCTCACCGAAGCTTCGTCTGTCCATTACTAAGTGGTCATTCTAACCAACCACTCTTGTTGAACTAGGTAAGCAGAAATTATATTCACTAAAGTCAGAAAGTTTTCTTTTAGTCGTTCAGAGTAAGAAAACTTGGAGTGTCTTATAATATTTCATTTGTTCTTCCGCTAATTGGGTTTGCAATTCCTCTGGAATTTTTCCTGGTATCGCTGTCTTGTTTTACCAGTATAAACAAGTGCGTTCGCACTGACTTCACCGTATACAAGAATCTTGATGACAGTGAAAAATTCACCGATAAGTTATTATCCAAAACAAATCACTGCCTTCACTGCATGCTCTCAGAAGCCGTCCTTTACTCTTCCACTCGCTCGAAAGTCCGACTACTTCCTCCAAGCACGTCTACATCATCCGTGGCCGTGTACGCACACTCCCAAACTAGGACCAAGTAATTATCGGTTCCATGGCTCACCTTCATCTTTTGTGTAAATGTATACACGGCATGATTTCGCTTGCACGACGTGTCTTCTCCACTTACCAAGTAATCCTTGTAATATTCGTTTGAATTCCATTTTAGATCACGTGTGTGCTGAGATTTACCTTGTATTGGATGTATGAAAGTGTTTATTGACCTGAATTACCTTGACTTGTGATACGAAGATGATCATTCGGGAATGGCTTCACATTTGCCGTTTGGTTGACGCAGTGTTCTGACCCCACAAGATGAACTACTTAAATATGTTAAAGGGGACACCTGGTGATTCCCTCTACAATTTGCGCTTTTTCCGTCTCGTCAACGGCCCTGTTCCAGTAGGACGGAACTTAATACGCAGGGCCGTAGCCGTCAACAACGGGCCGGACAAAACGCTTCCGCTGTAGTGGATCAGAAGGAGAGAACCAATTTCACGACCAATACATTTTCCGAGCTTGATCTCAATGAATGTTCTCCGGTGTGGCTATATGAAAAGTTGGCTGTACCACCCGAAACCAAAGAACCTTGAAGATCCAAAGACTAGGAGCATCGATTTCGCCAGGGCATGCCAACAACCATGCTGAAGGTTGTTCAGGGTAATTAGATCCGAAAAGTATAGGCACATTTCATCCAGGATGGATGTGTCTTCGAAAATCTGATGTAGGTTTTTGAGGGTTTAAATGCTACAGAGTGTTTAACTAATGCTTTCCAGAGTCACAGCCACCTAATGGACTGATTCCGTATTTAATTTTTCGTTATTTGAATGGCATACTGAGAGAATAGTGAAAAATACCTAAATTTAGTTTGTATACCTGGAACAGGTATAGCTTAAAGTCTGTTTGGACGTCAACTTAGTTGCTGAAGTAACAAGGTCTGTTGGTTATTTGACGGTTATAAGGATTAGAGAAACGCGCGCTGAATGAGTTGGCATCTATAGTCTGGTTCCATTTCTATTGTGAAGATTAGTTCTGTTGGCAAATGTTTGGCAGGGTGTTCTAGCGTGTTCGCCACATCTGGGCATACCACCTCTCTCATTTTAGACACCCTCAGCAAACGAGCTCCTCATTGCTGACTGACTAGATTATGCGTTCACCGAGAAAGACTGACACCGAAATACGTACCACTTCAATGCGTCAATCTCGGATTGGTTAATAATGTCATGTTTGCCTTGTTCACAACTGGATGCTATTGCTGATACACAAACCAAGTTGAGTGCCACACTGACTAATGCGTCTTCTTGGTTGATTTCCGTGGATCAAGCGCAATACCGTTTGGTTACTGCCGTTCGTAATTTGCGACAATCATAGCTCGCATCCTTAGTACAAAGAATTCGCAGTACAGTTTTCTAAGCAAAATTAAGGATCTTGACAATGGGTCTTTGGAAGCCTGAAACAGATTAATCAGTTCAATCGAACTGGATTATACATGCGGTCTACTGAAGTGCAAGGAATTCAACGAACTCAAGAAATAGTATTCATCTCAATTAACTCAAACCTAGCCTAGAGATAAAAATTTGTCGTGCAAATGCTTTTATGGAAAATTATTGTCGTTTTGTAAGGCATTTAAAAAAAAGACAGTGGAACGATCGATCGGTTTTATTCCTAAGAATAGAATTCATCGAGAAAAGGCAAATAATTGTTTCCCTAATAAGTAACTGTATAACTTAAAGGCCATCTGACAGATGAAGATCAGATCTAGGACCAGAATTTCTATAAATGGAAACGCGCACAGGGGCTATGGCATACGAACTGTCGATTGCACCTCGACTGGTAATGAAGTGTATTTATTACCTAAACGGCAAGCTCAGTGATCAATAGCTGTCAAATGAGTAGGTCTATGAGTTGTTCCGTCAGAATGTACAAGGAAATACTAACAACCCAATCGTCTCTGTTGTCAGGCCTCGTGGTTGGTGCACGTGTTCGGCTCTGTTTCCAATAGGTTTTCACGTGAACAATTGTCTTGAACGCATCATTATTATGCACAAACAATTGGTATCGCATCCGGTGCTTAATGTAGTCAAAGATAAAGGGGCCCAAACAAGGCTGACACGAAAAACCGACAACTAATTTCCTTCATATATATATATATATATATATATATATATATATATATATATATATTGCTGTTTTGAGCAACCAATAATTAATTGTTTAATGCACAACACGAAGGGCTTTGAACCTCGAAACAAACCAGTCATTTTTCTCTATCGCCTAGACAGAGGAGCTTCAGACACAAAGTTGCACGTCTATTAAAGTGGTAAGCAGTAGAGTGCGTAAGGTACTGTTATTTTCATTCATATTCACTCCAACTTACATGGTAACTGAGTTGGAGAATCGTTATGTTATTCTATTTAAAAATGGGAAAGATTGAAAAATTCCCCTATCGTGGAACTCGAAGACAATTACGGTTCTTCCGTTTTCATCGCTAGTATGAATTGGATAATATCAGTCTAAAAAAACTACCAAATCAGAAATCATTCATGAAATCGTCCTAGTTCAATATGATTTGGCCAACTCTGGTTTGTTTTGATAAAAGTGTGGGTACTGATGCATCATGTTTATTCCTCCACGTAACTGATGTTTTCCAGGATGTCACTGGTATGTAATAGTGGTCATTCATAATGATCAGAAATAGTCCCGGTTACCGAGCTATTTTAGGAGATTCCAAAATGAGACTAACATTCACTCAAGTGCTACTTTGATTCCCCGCACACAACTGTTTTCAAGTGGACAAGGTCGGTTATTTAAATAGCACCATTTGTTACGTACGCTGGTCTGACGTCAAGCATGAACTGTCAACCAGATTCGCATTTTTCTTCTCCTAATCAGGATATGACAAACTCACCAGATCAAATTTGGAGAATGCATTGATATACTCTTGTTTCGATACACATCCATCTCCGTTGGCATCATAAAGAGCCACAAAAGACTGCAATATAGTAGGAAAATGAAGTACGTGGACAGATCACATTTTGTGTTCACAAACAAATATGAAAAAAGCAAGAAAACAAATTATTACTGACCCATAAACCATCTAACAAGCCAAAATATAAAAAGGAATGAGTTCTGTTTTGTATTTGCTTTGGTCTACCGAATGCAGAGCGCTTTGGTGGATTTCTACAATGAAGATCAATTATTAGGTTGCGTATTGCAAAAGTTGATGCGTGTATTTTTCATCACACAGAATCGTCCGAAAGGATCATTCATTGACTTTCTCAATTATCAGCAGTCAATCACCTTTCGCATAATCGGACAATAACAGCTATAAGCATTGAAAGGCGTCGATAGACTGAAAGAAATGAAACCAGGCAGAACCATAAAGTGCATCCTTAAAAACGAAACATATATGTGATTTAGTAACTATTGTTATCAACTGAATAATCTGTCGATGTACATCGTTATCAACATTATCATCATCCGAATTAGCATTATCATCATAGACAAAATCGTCATTGGGCGGATCATTATCATCTACATCATCATCATGATCATCATCACCATGTTTGCAATTACTGTCCAGAAAAATTCAATCTCCGTCAACTCAATCCTCAATTCAAGCATTACTCACATCGGCCAACTGAAGTGGTAGACCATTCTCACGAAGTTCTTCGATAAACTCGTCTCGAGTAATTCGCCCATCGTGATTGCGATCGATTTTGTTGAATCGTACTTCCAGATCCTGTAACTGTGTTGCCCTGGTTACAGGGAAGAAATACACACAAGGTGAAAAAATACTTGTATTATTCTTGGAGGGAATGCAAGAGAAAACCACGCGCATTACTACTATCAGGTGGTTCAAGTAGTAGGTCTCTTTTTCTTTTTGCATCAGAAACAACCACAATCATCACCGAAAGGAGATGGCCTGATTCTCTACGTGAAATCCGAACGTTATTTGAATGAGGACATGGGTATGACGCGATTGAATTAGTAGTGAGGCTTATCCATGCAGTATGATTCATTCTCGTCCCGTTTGTCATGCACTCACACATCCCATACCCGTCTTTACCACACTCTGGACTGTCCCATTCCACCCTCGTGCGAGGCTGACATCGAGTGACACTTTACGTACAGTCGGGACATCCTCATCACTGTAATGTTGGTCGCACTCAACGCACACTGATTGAGAATATGAGTTCGTCGAGCATGCGTACTTTCGTTCTACCTACCGAGTACCAGACACAGTAGTGGGTAACCATGTTTCGTTTCATGCATTCAACTCAAGTCAAACTGGCCATTCATATCTCAAAAGCTTCTCTGGTCCATGCATTTATGTTATAATAGAAAAGCAGCGGTTTCGGTCCGGTTAATTGTTTTGTCATAACGAGATACTCTTCTCAAGTTAGGGTTACAATCCCCAATGCTGTGATAATGACTGATAAAATTTCACAACTGAAGTGCATCACTTGGCTCATCGTTTTTGAACACACTCAAAAACTAGGTTTGTGGTCCACTTTAGGTGACCAATTCACCCAGATTTGTCACAAAAACTTTGGAATTATAGCAACAGAAGTTGTAAAACAAAAACTGCCACTGTCATTCGGGTAAGAGGGACCTTCTTTACTCATTTAATCAACTTGAAAAAACCGCAAACACTTCATGGCTATCGCGTCCGAGATGAATTTGTGAAAAACGTTGTGGTTTTGCCCACACACACACACACACACGAGTAGACGGTATTTTGAAAAGTGCAGTTATCAAACGAATTATCTACATCAAATCTCATAGACTCACCGGAGAGTTTTTTGTGCGGATTTTCCCCGTCTGAAAAGATGAAAGAGTCTGTTTACAATTGATAACCTCATGATAACTTTTTTCGATTCGAAAGGATCTCAATGCTCAGCAGAAAAAAGTGACTGGTCTACAATTCATTCTTTCATTACGAGTGTTGAGTCAAAAAAATCTTTAACGAGTAGCACGAACAGCTGTATCCACGACGTAATCGCTGCCTTTCGACAAGTTCCTCCTGAAAGTCAATAATAATAATAATAATAATAATAATAATAATAATAATAATAAAAACTACAACATAATTTTCCAGATCAGATCCCTCAGATGAAACTCTGTCAGGCTTTTCTCCTATCGTCGGCGGGAGCAGTCAAAATCGACCGCCCAGTATTAGTTGTCACACAGTTCAATGTGGATTGGGATGCCTGTGTTGCCAAAATTCCAAGGAAAGGTAATATTTTGTTGTGATAAGTTTTTCCATTCTTATTTTTCTCATATCGTAAGAAACAAACTTGGGAATATGAAAGTGTACACCACCTAGTATTGTTACTTGAGCTACGCAATGTTCTCCGTGGACAGTCGAAATCGTATGACCCTTGTTGCCAACACAAATTTGCCTGAAGTTCATGAATGAAGGCCTGCGTGATAGTCCAATATAGCTCGTTTAATAAACCACGGTGGCAAAACTTGACGACCGGTGTTCGTAATCCGTAACGAGTTGGCACTACTGTTATCAAGAGCAGTTATTTTTGCAGAAGCGTCGTTAATTAATCCGACTAGCAGAAAGAAGCAAGAATAATACGAACACATTTTTGAAAAAAACTGCATTCTTCTACGGTGCATTGGTAATTTTGCCGCTGATGTTAGGCTCACTGGGGGAAAATTCTCAGTTTAGTTGGAAAGCATGAACCTCGAATCAAGCTTCATCCATTGAAAGTCTCATTTTTTCGCGGCGGAAGAGAAATTTGCTACCAGAACCAAAAATGTCACTGCTTTAATAAACAAGACAGAAATACAATTCCGATAGCACATCAGCCAACTGTTTTATAGTAAAAGCTGCCCCAAATCATTCCTCTGATGATACACACTTCTTTACTTCGTTCACGTAAAACACGGCGGGTAAAACCAAAATGGATAATGGTTTCTAGTGCATTTTGATAAAAAGCCACTCCCATATCACAATAAGTATATCCACAGATATTTCTCCTGCAAAATTTCGTGCCTCGTTGCAAAGGAAGTTGAAGCAAAGTGAGCTTTATCACCATCTGACTGGCCTGAGGTCAAGATTATACGCCCATCAAAGTCAACGATCTGTTGCAATAGCGAAGGAATTCGAAATAAATCGTAAGCTCCTTTCGGTAACGCTCGGCTTTATACGCTCTTGTTGCGCGGAACGACGCAGTAACAGAACGAGGCGAATTCCAAATCGATCAGGCTAACCAATCGAGAGCCACAGCCCAAAGAAGGAACAGTGAATACGTCGGTAACATCCCGTAACAGACGCAAATAAGAGTCCGGTCTGTAGACGGAACTCCGCGGGATCTCAGGCAACCATCGAGGTAGCCCATGTGAGAAGCTACCGATCAGGCAGTCGACGGGATCCACTGGGCAAAACAAACAGAAATGGCAAGAAAAAGAATCAATCTAATTGCGTCAGGCACCTGGACAAAAAGGAGCTGAAGTACGCAGACCGCAGCAGGACCGGTGTCGTTAGATCGCGGACTGCAAAAGGGGTTATTTAAGTGGCTGGACAAGCGTGCCTCACTTGTCCTGCTTTCTTCGTTACACTGTCTGTGGAGAGACTAAGAGGGCTCAGAAAACAGTGAATGGACAAAATCAATTGTTTAAAGTATTCATTCCAGTGACTTCAAGGTTGTAGAACTCAATTCATCGATCGATACGGAACGCACCACTTTAGAATCAGAATTATGGAGAAGACGTTAAGCACTTTATTCTAAAAAAAGGCAGAAACCATCGATCTCAAGATAATAAAAGTTCCCAGTCTGTCAGACCCTCGGTTTTGGCTGGGAAGATTTCGAGGCCTTTGAAGTAATGGGTTGGTTATGCTTCGGGGGTGGATATTGATATTATAGATGTGAATGTATCTATTTATTTGTTATAAGCTTTGTTAGTGACGGAACTATGCAAAAATTAGGGGTTTAGTTTCAACAATCGTCCCATAACCTCTCTCCGTCAAATATAATGGAGAAGTTGATTTCAGTGTTGCAGAACGGATTTGATTCACTTTCACTGCACTGGAAGCCGGAGGTGAAAATAGACACTTAAATGAGCACAAAATAACTATACAATTTAAAGATTGATATGAGAATCAACTACATTGATTTGCGAAATTATCTCTTAGATTTGTGAAGCTATCACATAGATTTGGAAAGCTATAAGTTTAATTTGAGAACCGAAGGGTTGGTTTTCGCATTGGTAAAGTGCGTTTCATTGATCAACTGGCCACAAACCACTCCGGCTAACCATTGCCCTTTGTGACCGCTTGTCTTACCACTCTCTTCCCATGTAAAAATGATCCATTTCTCTAAACTTCGTAGTAATGAGAACTCAGTTTGCCATAGTCACAGAACCATTAAAAATGCATCTTTCACATTCAAACCGTTCAAGGATTAACAAATAATTCACCATGCAGTCACGAAGCCCTAATTACCATTGAAAACCGTGGAAGTAGTGTTATGCTTGGTTATTGCATATTGAATTATTTGTTAATCAGATCCATTCTCTGACTACTGAAATCCATCCCAAGATTATTTGCATAATGGAACTGAATGGGTATATCGAGCATGGAATGGAGGGATACCGGCGTGAAAAGTTTATCAAACCTATTCTTCTAGAAATCGTGAACTTGGAGGAGAATTCATGGAACAAAGCTACCGATAGTTGCTTTGCCATGCAATACGAGAGGAGCACTTGGACAAAAAGTGTTTATTTGAAGAAAGTTCTATTTCTAAGCACAAGAGATTGCGGTCAGTGGTTTCCCAAGAAATGAATTCGCCAGCAATACAGTCTGAAGTTCGGGGTTTCATAGTTTAGGAGGACATCACAGAAAAGGACTAAATGACTGAATTTGACTAAATATGATTAGGAAATTATCAGAACTTCCATTACCATAAATGGGTTTATATCCGAAATTATTTCGTTTTACCAGAGGAAATGAGACTTCTTTTTGTCTTTCTGGATTATCCTTCACAAAATAAAGGATATACTCGAAAATAAGCCTTGCTGCGTTTTTTGGATTAAAAATAATAAAGGACTTTATCTTATCTTTAGAGAAACACGATAACTATTGCTTCATGTCCTTTCACTGTAAACCAACACAACTTAGTATAAATTTCAGATTGATGGTCATTAGGAAGGGTATGCAAAATTTTAAGACCTAGCAACATTTGGCTCCTTTTAGTACTGACCAATAGAATGAAGAATATTCAGTGCCTAGAATTTTGAGAACTATTTGCCGCATGCTCCTAGCACCACTTTTCTGAACTCAGAGCTAAAGCACTAATAAACCATAACAATTGCATGTTTAGCAACGATTTCAGCTCCACTGGCTGACTTGAGTGTTAACAATGCCAACGTTTACGGTTGTAGTCAGTTGAAAGTGAGTTTGTATCTTGTTGGATTTTTTAAAGGCGTGTTTCCTCATGAGTACAGTGGAAGGTGTATACCTCATAGCCTCAAAGACCCACGGTACTGTCAGGTCTAGTCGGCAACTAGACTCTGAAACCTGAAGTAGTGAAGCACATAAGATCAAAGTAGTTCAGATGGGGTAACCAGCCGGACGACAGTTAATTATTGTCTACCACCAAAGATGACCAGATACACCAACATTTTCCTCAGAATATTCCACCACTTTCAACTTACTGCGTTCTCCGTTTTCTGCAGTTTTAATCCGGAAAATAAATACAGAATGCTTCTAATGAGTCTAATAGAATGTACTGACCAGGACCCAAAAATAAACCTCTTCCCGTGAAGTGGTACAAGTATTTTCAGATTTCAGCGGGACATTCCATAGGTTACACCAAGTTGGTTACGTTTCTTCTTGTTGATTCCTAGGATACAGGTGTGTATAGGGAGCAAAGACTATACATTTCAATGACATGAACTCAAGCATATTGTACATATTCATTACGTACATACATATAATAAACACGTTTCGTGATAAACTACTTTTCAGGGTGGGAAATAAAAAATCCAGTCAGCTATTATCCAACAAGGTGGAGTGCCAAGCTATTGCCTAAGTTAACGTAATTTATATAGTTTATCTCTGCATCATGTCGATAGACCGAATGCCGATGTTATTCAGAGACCTGTATCACAACTCCGTCTACAGGATAGTCGAAATGCTCTTGTTAGCCCAAAAGGATCTAAAACAATGAGCCATGGTTTCCATAGGTTGAGGACAGCTTGGTTCTTCTACTCAGATCACATGACCCCACTGATTCACCGGATTGACGTCCGCTCGTGAGCACGGCAAGTCGAGCCACTGAGGACAGTGCCATCTTTGCATGGGAAGAGAGTGGTAAGACAAGCGGTCACAAAGGGCAATGGTTAGCCGGAGTGGTTTGTGGCCAGTTGATCAATGAAACGCACTTTACCAATGCGAAAACCAACCTTCCGGTTCTCAAATTAAACTTATAGCCTTCCAAATCTAAGTGATAATTTCGCAAATCAATGTGATTGATTCTCCTATCAATCTTTGAATGGTATGGTGATGTCATAGCTGGGTAGACAAACTGGTTACCTCATAAAGGTGAAATAAATCAATGAGCTTTGAAACAGATGAGCATACTACTAACCGGTGAATAATACACTCATCAAAACATCACGATGGAGGTTTACGTGTGAAAGAAACTTCCACGTTTTTCTAAGTGTGGTTCACATTCTCACACGTTTGGCGGTTGACGACTTGTACGAAATGAGAAGTTTATGTTTTATCATATTGTGCTATTCTCCGAGGTGAATAGTCATTCAGAATGGCCTCATATTTACCAGTAAAATGAATGAGTTGCAGGTACCATGAAAACCCTGTGTCAAAGTGCAACATGTAGAGCTGTGGATTTGATTATTTCCCAGAAATTACGAGTTCATTCGGGTTTGGACAATACTTGTATACTGCAGAACAAAATCAACTGGTCTCAGAAATATATCGTTGAAAAACATTATATCAGCTAACTGGAACACCTTTAAATTACCCTCATTCTTCATTTCCGCCTCACAAGTAGTCTCCAAGTTGGCGAGATTCACGTAATAAACATGTGAAAATAGAAAACTAACGCATTCAAATCCTGATCGTACGAAAGGAATGGATATACATGGGAATAGGTTCAGTTGATATAGATGATCAGTGATTGAGCTTTGCACTATACAGCCACAACATAAAGAGAACTACAAAATCGGGAAACAAAAACAGAAGCAGACTTGCCCTTTTCGAGGCATTCTGAGTAGCTGCTGTTTTCCAACACTTCTCGTGTGCTCAAGGTATTTATTTATCTGACTAACAGACAGAGTTTTAAAACACATGTGTACATGTCTCCTCTCTCTCTTTCACACACACACACACACACACACACACACACACACACACACACACACACACATCGCATACGGAGTAACAAAAGTCAACCTCAAAGCTGAAGTTACTGTTCCGTCACATTCGGATATCCGTGGCTTGATATTTCGTCACGTGCACACCTTTGCTTTGGCTGCCGAAAGTACGTACACGTGTTCGTATGCGCTATTAGTTGCATAACAATAGAACAGAAATATTCTCGTTACAAACTTTTTCATTTTAAGATCAACTGAGAAATTACGACAGCTCATTGTTTTGGTGAGAACACCAAAAAGACAACGAAGTATGCATCAGGAGTGTGAGAAAAGCAAACGCCGGTTGACATGAACTCAACAGCCAGCGAAAATATCCGTCAAATGTGAATATCACTTGTACATTGATAATCCAGTTACCAAAGTAATATGTTATCAACAACGAAACTATTTCCACGTCTGATTGACACTTCTGTCATAGAATAGGTTTCGCATAACAATGCAGTTTACCAGGCTAGCAGAAGAACTTACTGGAATATATCGTATGCTTGCAGAAATCAATGCTTAACCCATTGTCAAAAGTGCACCGTGAAACGTTTTGTTTAATTAACTATGACTAAGAAACCGTACAACAAAAATCCTAACATTAACGATAATAATAATACCCATCCAAGTCATCATAATCACTATTATAGTAATCATTACCAAAGTCATCGTTATAAACATTAGCCGGAACATACTCATTTTTATCAACTTTGTTAGGCTGACAAAGATTATTCACTTGGCCTCGAAAATCTCTAATTGCAAGCCATGCTGAAACCGTCTGGTTGCAGGGGATTTATTCGAAGCACTAAGATATTCATTGTAGACTACTGATTTATTGAATTCATCTTTGTAAATTCATGTAAAGGATTCTCTCTTTGGAGCCGTGAGCTCCAAATGGAGACAGATAAGTGGTTATCGGAGATAGTGATAACGTTTGATCAGTGTTCATTTAAATCCATCCCCTCTTCTGCGTTTTTCCGATGTCGTGAAGACGTTGTCGGGTTTCCGCGTGTGATACACAAATGCTTTTAACAAGCTGAATTCCCGTTTTCGTCTTGCACATTACACATTTGTGGTGATTCAGCAGCTATCGCACGTGATACGGCCAGGTACAGCTTCGTAACCACTTACGCGGATGAGCCTCAACCAATCAGGATCGCCGCGGACAAGTGAGACGAAAGATCCCTGTGATAGGTCAACTTCGAGTCTGCCAATTATATTCTCTAATTTAACATATCTATATAAACCAGCTCTGCAATACAACTAACGTGCTATTTCTCAGCATTGGCCTTCTTGCTACTTCCGTTTGAGTAGTTCTGGGTGGGGGCCATTCCAATACGGACTGCCCATTCAGTTTATTACGACTATTACAACATTCTTTTTTTCCTAACTGTCCTCGTTCTAGTACAAAGACACAGTTTTTTTCTGCTCCCTAGGGTTCTGGCTTATCATTACCGGATGATGAATAGTGGTCGACTGTGGTGGGTTCTGACCCCAAACCACTGACGTATTCAGTAGTTTGGGTTGGCCCCTTCGGAACTTACCAGTGTGTATCCATGCTAAGATATGAATCGAAGGAATGGATGATATTTTGGGGGTATCTAAAGTCGTTCAGTCCGACTTGCCAAATATAAAGTAAGCTATTGCTTCTCGACAAAAAAGTGTTCCGATTGTTCAGTAACATCGTCACACTCAATCAGCTGAAGTTTTAGGCGTATTCTGATAAGACAGAAAAAAGTAATCTATCGGCCGTCATGCTAATAAAGACCCTTGTTGTGGGACAGAACCAAGCTGGTGTGTGATTGGTCACGATCGGAGATATCAGTATTGAGATAAATAGTCTGAATAGTCCCACAGTCATGGTCACATTAAGAACAGGACGCTGGAGAGCGGCCAATGGCTAACGTATTCCAATGTTACTTCACCCATATGAGTTGTAAGAGCACTATAGGATTCATTGAAAACAATTGTTCGCTCTCCAGCGTCCTGTTCTTAATTGAGATAAATCTTTGACTGAAATGCGCACCGGTGGAGCGAGCTGCCCATAATGGGTCGAACGATAAAACTTGCTGTGCGCATTTGGAAAAAAAGTGGAGGTGCATTAGATGGATCCGTTTACAAGGAGTTAAACGCACACATATTGATATAACCAGATTAAAGAACTAGAAAAACTGTATCTGTAACTGCGAATCAGGCGAATTTATCAGATTATTCATGTGAAAACTACGTTTTGAACGTCTGTTCAAAATGCGTCCAAAGGTTAGTAAATCGAATATGATGCAGGCCACTTGGCGAAGACATACTGACTAAGCGACCTAAATGTCAAGCTAGTCGATCAACAACACACACCAATACCGACTATTTCAATCGAAAATAGGAATTTGTCAGATCGTCAAATGTTTCTTCTGGTTACATCGCCCCGATCATACTGGGAGTTTTCTTGGTAGATCATCATGCCAAGAGAACGGAAATCCGGTGGGTGCCACAAACCCCGAACTGAAAGCCCAACAAAGTCGACAAAAGCGCGGGAGTCACTTATCCGGTTGAGATAGTATAGGTTCGCCAAGATGGATTGTTTACGAGCCCTTTCGTGTTATGAACAAAACGCTCCGACAGTCCTCTTCTGTGGCCGCCAAAATGGTGGTCAAGCTGAAGAAATCTCAGTGATGAATTCCCAAAATCATTTCCCAGACCTGTAATCTTTGTGGGCAGAGTTCTGTTGCACTACTGCTTGCGTAGCATGAACAGCAAGGAAGTTATCAGTAGCCATGAGTACCGGTAATGTTCTTGTAGTTCCGGTTGATTGCTTTGATAAGTGTATGACGGCTGGACTCGGTGTAAGGGTTGATGTTCTATCCCAATACAGGTGGTGGTCGAGTGGTTTTTAGGGTTCACCTATCAACCCCGAGGTCAGATGTACGAATCTTACCACAGCCTGTCACAATGAAGGTGGGCAGTTGTCCAAGGTCGAGTGACTCACTATCACGCCCGAACTGTGGGGGTCTTATGTGACTCAGCAATGCTAGTCGCAACGTCAGGTCATCAGTTATTTCAACAACAGAGCAGTAGTTTCTAGAGGCTATGAGGTATAACCTTTGTTCCGCTTCACTCAGGGAAATGCATGTAATCAACAACAAAAAAAGTTATAACGAAATCAAAGAAACTTGTGTCGAAATGGTCGTAATCATCTGTGTGAATAACTAACAAACAGTCTCAGATAGTTCACTCATTCAGTAGCCGCCTAACGCCTGAACCCTGCGTAATGTGTATTCCCAACAGTACGCCTGATAGGCTACTGGATTAGGACCTTGAAAAACTGATACCGTGTAGACCAGGTTGACAGGGCGTTTAGTTTTGCTAGAAACTGTTTAAGCTAGACGGGTTTTATTGCAATGACCAGAAAATACTGCTACTTGCAATTATTAGACTTATACGATAATCAATTATTTTACCTGATAAGGGGTTAAACATGTTATCAATGATAGCGTTCCTAATCAAGAGTTTGATAACTAGGGAAAACAAACGGAAATTAGACTGCAGTGACGTGAACGATGTAAACTATGACTGAGTACTGTTTAACATGGCTGTCATGAATTTTCGGCATATTTCCTCCCTCCTGTTCTTCTTCCGGAACAATCAGATTTTGAGCGAAAGCAATTTTCTCCCCGGTTTTTGCTAGATTAGCCCCATGAACATCAAGTCAATAGATAAATAATTCATCGGGAATACAAAAGAACACAATTTTGATTAGCTGCAGAACATCAATACGACTCCGAACTAATAAACCAAGAAAAGTTGAAATAAGCATGGAACTTCAAATGCTCCGATCGCTAAGGAAGTTCCCTTCCCACTTTCTAATGTGCAACAGTAAAGTGAAAACTGGCGTACTATTCATATCGAAAATCCATACTTGGGACCATGTGTCTTTGTTCTGGAGGTTGGCTGTACTAACCGACGGATTTCCTTCGGAAGAGTCTGTGAGAATCGTATCTGACGGGCCAATCATACGTAATGAAATAACCCGCACCCGGACTGTGCGCACTGGAAGAACGACAAGACCAGACAAGAACGGCAAGAATTTGTTCTGTTACACTTGGTTGGTGCTCGCTCGTTTATATACAAAAATAGACATGTAATTATTGGGAGATAACGAGCTGACCAATCCCAAGGCGAACTCACCATGTCTACACCATCTAACAGTTACGGTGCGGCTTCACCTGATCGGTTGGATACTGGGGACGAAGCTATAGCACACTGGACAGCTTGTGAAGACATTCGAATCACTACAGAATCACAGTGTGATTCTGAAGATGGACTCTCCGTCCATGTAACCTTCATACTGTTCAAATGAGATTATAGGCAAAATAAACGGAATTTTGTTTAGGCATTATTCATGCTCTATCTGAAGTTCCCATCTTCAAACCTATAGACACTTGTTGTTCCTTTTCGATGGTACTTTAGAGGCCTTCGTAATGATGTATGATGACAACAAGGGATTCATAATTATACGATATCGATGGTAGATAGAAAAATGAATTTCGACTTTCATTGACAGAGTAGTGTTTGGAACAGTGAACCGATTGAAGCCACGGTCAAATGAACATGGTCGTTGTATTGTTTTACTCAACCACTTTTTATTGTGTAACCGTTGCGAAATATTCCAGGAAGGGTTCGCGGCCAATGAAAGGTTTCCAGTGGCGAAAGTGACCGGTGTCGACTGCTCGAGGGATAGAACCCGCGACCGAAGTGTTCGAAGCCCATCAGGATGACTGTTTGACCACCGCCGGTCATCGTACACCGTAAGTGAATGAACAATTCAGAAAAAAACCCTGAGAGAGAAATTCATTTCGTACACTATCGTCAGTCACGTACGTATAAAGTTAGCAGGAGAAATAACTGTCATATGAAATGAAATGATTAACCAAAGCAGAAGCATCCCTAGTCGGATACATGACCTAGGTCACACAGTTCTATACGGCTTGTCAAAGACACAAATCAGAAGTTCTAATAAATCCTGTATTATCAATGAAGTATTCATCCTACCACTAATTAGCTCAGTTGCTGGTCGAATCTCTTCAACCAGTACACAAAAGCCTCAGTATTCAGAAGTTACAAGACTTGTTTCAATTCTGTGGTCTCTTTTACAAACATAATCCGTTCGAAAGATTACTGTGCTCCTTTGATGTTAATTTACTATTTACCAAAGTGCCCCTGCGCGAAACGACAGTCTTCGTATGTCAATTAATCACACGGGAAAATATTTACTTCCATGTAACACCACAGATTCTAAAACCATTGATTTTATTTTACACAGAGAACGTCCGATTCCATTTTTAAGGAGCGAATGTAGGACAATTTGATGGGGTTGCAATGGGCAGACTGCAGGGTCCAATTGTGGCTGATACTTTGATGGGCATGACTGAAGCATGACCAGATGAGGTGATAAGAAAGACTGTTCTGTACAAGAGATACGTAGACGATGTAATCATTGTGGTGAATCATGTAGGAGACTTCGGAGAGCTACTAAGGGAATTCAAAGGAACTTATCCAGACACGAAGATCACACGAGGATTGGAACAGCAAGGGGCAGTACCCTTCCGCGGCGTTACGCTAACTTGAAAAGGAAAAGGATCTATCCAACGGTCCATTTTCTGTAAGCAGACCTGGTCTAGAATGTACTCCCATTTCAACAGCTTCTCACCAACCGAACATAAGAGAGCTCTGATCCGAATTCTATTATTTAGGGCAAGACATATCTGTACTGAGGAGGCAATTATATACCCCACATTCCGTGATAACGGACCTCCCGACACGTTTACTCGTTTTCATTGTCAGACAAGAAACCAGACAAAGTCATCTGTTTTTAGGGTGGCCTAAAGAGAAATCTACATACCTCTCCCTTACAAAGGAGAATCACTAACATTGCCTACCACACAAAGCATCAAAAAATGTCTTAAGCAGAACATATTATACCGTTGCTCTATGCTTTCCCTCGTTCAAAAGGGGTCTCCTCACTCTCCCATTCTAAGATCGCCATTCGATGAAATCCACCTCCTACGGCATATACGCCTTCTGTGGTAGTAGCAAGGAAGGTAGTATCGATTGATCCCTGCTAACCAGAATGGCCGAACACATTCCAAAGTACATACGCGATGCCACATCCAAGTCTAGCCTACAATAATCGACGGCATCACATAGATCAACCTCGGCCGTCGCTCACCACTTGATCGAAAACGGGTCGCACGATAGATCTGACAAATGCGTTCCCGGTATCATTACGTCAGCGCGACAAACACTGACTAGAGCTACCAAAGGCATTGTCGATAGCTCACGTCAACCCAACCGTGTGTCCAAAGTGTATGAACTTCACCCTTAAGCTACCGTGGCTTCAGCCAACCACAAGCAGTTATATATATATATATATATATATATATATATATATATATATATATATATATATATATATATATATATATATAATTACAAATCCCACCATTCTGCCTTGACTAATCATTTCATTTCATATAGCAGCTATTTTTCCTGGTGACTTCATACGTATGCGACCGATGAGAGTATACGAAATGAATTTTTCTCTCAGTGTTTTGTTCTGAATTGCTCATTCAAATTTATCACGGGATTTATGTGTTTTAGTTTACCGACACAGATCTGAACACAAATCAATAGCATTGGATTGCACAGAGTATTCCGGCGCACTTCTCTGCATCTTTACTGGTACTTACTGTAGTCAAGATAATAGTTTATAAACGGATACTTGAACTTCCTCGAGATCAAATGCAAAAGCACAGAAACACACGTGCAACCAGTGTTAGCAAACGGAAACACGTTACCAAGGCAAGGCTAACGTAACTGTCCATTCCCCGCTGTTTGCACAGCTTGGAGTTTCGGTGGTTAATTTTTAGTGTCTCTTAGCATTTCAGTAGTCTTTGACGGTTTGCGGAACAAATGGTGGTGAGAGCCGTACTGAAATTAATACACTACTTTGTGCCCCACGAGAGTTTCGTAATGGATGGCCTGCGTGCTTTGCGTGTGCTTGATGACGTCACCCATTAAGTCCTGTCTGTTCAATGTTCTTTGTAGTCAAACCGGAACGTGTTCAACCACTCTATTAGGCAGTTGTATCTCGTTTCTGCCAATGGTGGCTGTCCACGAGCATTTAAATTGGCAAATGCAACTGGACTTGGCGTGGATAAGTGGGGGCTCTTTTATAAATGGTATTTTCATCCAGGAGTTCATAGAAAGAATGACGATCTTTGCCGGGTAATACGTACGATCATACCATATTGTTTTAATAAAGCATTAAATATCTGTTTATGCTTTAGGGATACTGAATTACTGAACTGGATGAATGAATGTAGGTTATCGGCACCCAAAGAGCAAAACCCAGTAGGACACCTGACCGCAACAAGTGCAGTCGATATTCACCCAATTCATCCTTGATCTTTGGGCCCAGCAACGACTATTCTATGACAGGCTCCGCTCTCTGACCACAGATACACGATTGGCCTGGTAGCTTTTCCCCATATCAACTTCCGCACAAAGTCTTCCTACCTCGCTCATCCAGTTCAGTAGCCTAGACCAGAGACGAAGCTCGTGGATAACCTGAAGTACATCAAAACACAGGAGTCACACCGTAGATGTTCCGTCATGTTTGCTATAATTTGACATTGCATGTGCTACTCTTTTACATATTTCCCCGTGAGAAAATTAAACACACTTCTGTGCGGCAACGTTATTGCTGTTCTGTACTCCGTACACCTTTTTAATATAATCTTTCAAAACTGTTTACCTGATTTGATTATTCAACATTAAGCTATTGTTGGACCATTTGGAGTAGCATGAAAGTCAACTGGGCTCAGTATGTTGGTGGTATAGTGAACCTTGAAAAAACTTGATTAACTACAACGTCAAGTCATTTGATTTCGTACTCTTGTAAATTTTCAAGTAATCCCTGCCAAACATACCAAAACTTGACAAGTTAAATTACCGGCGTAGGAGATCTTGCAATCATTTCCTTAAGCGTTGACAGATTAGCGTCCCTGAGCCTTTCACTGAATTTTTCGGCAGTGTTGTATTCCGGAAAAAGCTGAATTATGGTTCACTCATTTAAAATGATAATTCGGGGCAAAACCAGATGATTACTCAACAACTAAACTGCTTATTAGCATCAACAATATACATTTCGCGGTAGTTCAGTAGCTGAGTGTCACCCCTAGTTGAACGTGGTTGTGGCTCTTCTTTCAACTCAGTCTGTTGTGTTTATTTGACTTCTTCGTGTAGTGCGTCGCTCTAGTGTCTTTAATGGTTAGTAAATACTACCACCCGAGTAGTACATGGCACGCCTCACTACGTGGGTATCGATTTTATTGGGTTTGGTTGCTGCCACAGAAGTACTGATCTCTACTGACCCGACAACATTCTGTCTTACTTTTCGAATTGATCCAGATGGTAAAAGTCAGTGACCCCGATGAAATGTGAATCCAGACAGGACTGCCACCCGCGCTCTAGTACCGCGCGCGTTCTACCGGCTGAGCTGTGAGGCCACGCCGAAAGGCTTCTGACTTTGCTATCTTACGCTGAAAAACTACCTTTCTAAACCCGTAAATCCAGCCATATCTGAGTTATTATTACTACTAGTGGGGTTTGACCATGATGGTGTGATGCTTTCTAGACAAAAAGAATTTCCCAAAACGACATTCAAAAAACATTGAAAATATCGTAAAAATCTTACTTATACGCAAAGACAGTTAGTGTATGAGATAAAAACAAATCCGCGTTCGGTTAAGGAGTATAAGATCCCCATACGATGAAAAACTAGATGAGAGAAGACAATGTCGAGAATGGGTCATATTGTATGACCAACAAAATTGGAGACAGATACGACCGTAAAAGACACGAGGATTCAGCGAGAATTCTTCCATACACTGGTTTACCCACGATACCAAACACAATTGAAACGGGGATGAACAGTGTTTTCGTAACTGTTCCGTGGTGGGTGAGCCAAACCGGTTATGAATGAACAACAAAAAAGCACTAATCTAACCGGGTTGACAAAGTTGTCAGAGACTGGATCGTTTTCTAGGGTTTACCAGGATCTTACACAGCGAAGCAGCTTTTGATCAAACCGACTGATGGTTAGCAAAGTCAGACAGCGACCACTTCAGACAGTGATCTTTTTCTATTACACTCTTGCGCAGGGCAGTTTTAGAGGGACCTACAGCGTCCTTAGAGATAACCACCAACCATATTCTGAGACTTGGAGTGCAGAATCACTTAAGTCCTCCGTAGTTTAGGTGTGGTAACTAACCTAGCAACCGTGGATAACTTTCTACCACCAACGAGGCTGGCTGTGACAGCGTTCGAAACTCTTGCCTTTAAGATGATAAACACTTCAAACCCTCCGACAACCGCCGGTCAACAATGGTGACTGCACTGGTACAACTGGCATATTATAATTTTAAAAAACTCTCGTTTTTATGATGCTTTCAGATCTGCGGTTGGTATTTTCACGAGTCCGAACCACCCAAGTACTTTTGGTTGATGTCCGCCACCCCTCTTCTGTCTTGAACTGCTCCTTGTTGTTTTATTTTTAATTCCTATAATCACTCTACCATATTGGTACAAAAGAAATCCATCACTTTTGTCTCGCTGAAAAACTGTTTTGCTACCGATGACAACATTTGGAATGAAGGACCTATGGCTTAGCAGAACTACTTTAGCTACTTCGTGATTCCTGGGATTAATTGCTTAACCACTCTGACTACAACTGTTTTTCTCATGAATAAAAGAGATACTAAAGGCTAGATACAACACAATGATTCTTCCTAAAAGCTGTTTTTGGAAAAACCATCAGGTTCTTCGGCTGTAAACCAACTGAATTTAATTAGTATAAGATTCGGTTTACATAAAACCCGGTTGTCCAATCAGAACTGAGGCTCACCTTACCACTGAAAACCACAGAAACATTGTCCACCTGATTCATTGTCTTTAGGACTCGAAAGAAGTGTGTCTCTACGAGGCCGAACTGGAGCCCGAGCCCAGGGCGACCGATTGTGAGTCTACCACCTAGTCAACAGGCCATACTGATAGGCTCTCAAAGTTCTGTTGAACATCAGTACTATCCACTACAGGGCTGTTCCGTAACTGGCTTTGACATGGTCAAAGCTAGTTGTTCGCTTAACGATCAGCTTGCTAGGGGGGCACGGTGTGTGTGTATGTGCACTGTTGATAAATGTACCGATTATTAGGGAGCAAAATGATACTTTTTCCTATATATATCTGATTATCGAGTTTTTCGATAATTCGATGATTACATATTTCAAGCTTATGGTTTATCTTCACGGATATTTATCACGTGCTGCGTATGTGCCTTTCAGTGATTTGGTTTCAACCATTTTATCCAACTTTATTTCAATTTTCTATGCTTCTTCACACGTAAAAACGGCAAAACACTCGGCTCTCCGCTTGAGCTGTGTTTCGTTTTTCGGTGATTGCACACACTACTTTTCTTCCACATGCATGATTTCCTAAAGTTAATAGGTCCACCAGCTATACAGCTATCGCCTTTATCTTCCTGACCAGGTCAAAACTTTTTCCTCATTATAAATTTGGATGAATACCCAGCTTTTGATCATTTGTGTTCGGTGCGAATAAACTTCTTGCATTCACATCGGGACCTAGAGTATCTCAGTCCTGTGACCTAGTTACGTATCGTTTGGGTGTGAACTGTGGAGTGTACTTTCTGAAATCGCAATCGCGTTCACACGATTTTAACACAAACACAGCCCATACATTGGTAATAGACAATCTTGCCAAAGCCATAATAAATTTCACTGAAGAATAATCATTTTTATTAAAAATTACTGCATTTGTTAACGCTAACCCCGAACAGCCTAGTATTATTTTACATGAGCGAGCGATTTTCTGCCTCACTAACATAAGAAGAACACATACGGCATCACTTTCAACGGTTCTGAATGTAGGTGTACATCATAGCTCATCCTGATGGTTCTCATGGGTTCCTGATCACATTCTACGTGGGGCTTTTTGGTTCGAAAAGGGCTGATATTGTCCGTTTCTGTAGACTCATTGAAGCTTATAGTGTAGGGCGAAACCGTTCATTAATTGATTATTGTCTGGTATTTGATTACCCTCTGCTCCGTGTTATTTCGGGTGACACTACTTGTGTTGTAACGAACCCGGAATTGCAATACACTGAGTACGGAAACCAGGACACTCGATCCCTTTTGTAACTATGTAGCTTTTTTATTATCAATATCCTGCTTCTAGGGTTGCTATGTGTGTTTCAACACAAGTCTCGTTGAAGATTTAAGGGGTTCTTTCCGTTTGACAAGTGACTCTTCTTTGACTAAAGTGCGTATTCATTTTTCCTCACAACGAAATAAGGTTCATTTTTCCACGCAGATGAAGTTATTTCCAATGTTTTGACTACACAATTGGTTTTCAAAGGGAGCTACACAGTTTGAGCACATACCTTTTTAGGTTACCTAAGGGGAGTTTCACGGTAATTTGTTGATTGTTATTGTTCAAATTGAAAAGTAATCAGACGTCTTTCGGCAGCTGACTCAACACAGATATTTCCAATTTAATCCGCACTCTGAGATAGGTACACTTCAACTATCAGCTCCATTACGGTAAGGATAATGCACACCTCGCCCTATTTTTTACACGTGGAGACTGAGTAAACGATACTTCGTTGTTCTACGTAAGGGTAGTCCAAGTGTGCCCATCTGCTGTGCGAGTAACCCTGTTACTTCTTGTTTAGGAAGGTAATGTGTGCGTATCACTCCTCTCTTCGATTTTGTGATATCACTAAGTTAGATTACATGCTATTCTCTGAAACAGTTTTATTTAAATATTATCAGTGTGATGAGAATTCTGATTCATTCGATTTAACCTCAAGTTCTTCTATTCCATTTCGATTGTTTATTTTTGTGGGTGGGAGGTTTGGTTTTTCCTTGTTAATCTATTTACTCATTCATGCGATAATTTGGTTTTTGAACCACCTATTCATTCATTTCAAAAAAGTTTCTTTCATTCATTCCAACTTTCGATTAGTTAATCGATCACTTACCCGTTCATTCCTTCTTAGTTCATCGATTGATCTTTTCATTACGGTGGTCTGTATTCTCTTATTTTCTTAACCCGTTCTGTTCCACGTCACATAGTGGTACTTTATTTGATTTTCGCTTTTATCATCTCATATTACGGAAGACCTACACACTGATAGCCCTGAATCGATAATTGCTCGAAAAAACATCCCTATGGAGATCTCCTTACCAAGATTGTTTTTTTTTACTAACAAGCTTCCAACAGCTAAGAGCTTCTCAAATATGGCACTTTTGAGTTATTCGATTTTTTCAAGCTCTGACGATCATATGATCCAATCACCAAGTGAAAATATGCATATACGCAATTTGTTGCACAGTCTTCGCTCAGTTAACGAAACCCAGCTCTAACCTGGGTTTGGTATAAGGGATAACAAGTCTCAAACTAACACATTTTAAGAGGAACTATTTAACCCTTCAAACACAAGAAAACTTGTTTTTAATTTCATTATTTACTTGATTGCTACTATACAGTCAAAGTGCGCTATTTCAGGAATGTGGTTGGGGCCGATTAGAGTCTGCCAGCTGGGGTGACCGACTGTGGCGGCCGCAGGATTTGAACTCGGGATTCAAGGGTCTAAATCCACTACGGAGTCCGTGTAACCATAACCGGCAACATCCCTTTGTCACCCGGTAGTGTCCAGTCTGGTCAGACAAAGTTTTTTGCCCGAAGAATCAGGTTCACAATTGTACTTTCTTCTGAGTTATTGGTATACTCCATCCACTGCACTCAAACTAAATCACGGACTAAAAACGTTTGACATACAACGTTTCTTGTTCATCGCAACCAGAAATCACCTATTAATTAGGAAAGACGAGTCAATTATGATGACCTACTTCCTTAGGAAATTAGGTTATTATCAGTCAGCTCAAATAGCGTCTTACCGACCGGGGTCTCTAATTCCACGAGTTTTCACCGTTAGCTGGGAGCAACTCTGTTCTTTTCATTTAATTTGCAATTCTGTTGGTAATCATTCAAAGTTGGAGCGGCGCTTCAGGAAGGGAGACGTTCACTATTTAAGGCCGCTTAAGCAATAGCTGACTCAACCGTAAGGTCCTCAGATCATCCCGATGACCGATAGGCTGTTCTTTCACCTTCGGTAGCCACACATCCATCTCAATGAACTACAGACCTGGGGGTCCCCTGATCAGAAGCTGAGAACCGCGATCCCTTATGGCAGCCTTGCCGTACAGAAATCCTATTTTAATCTAGATCATCGAAAGTCCATTCGTGCATTTTTCTCTGTCAAAACTCTTACTGACAGCTGGAATCGAAGTGGTAACTTCCGCTTGCCTGGTAATTACTCTGCCAGCTGATCTACGGTGAGTCGGCCAACCAAACGAGGATAACGCAAGTGAATAGCCGATGATATCCGATAGACCAACTGCGCTGCTAGTGAAAGGTGGCCGGCTGATTCCGACTCACAGTGTGACCTTTTAGAAGAGATAAGACTAGCGCATTTTTCCTTATCAATACGATTCGCGCTTTTTGAGCCAATAATAAATTCTACGAGTACATTTTGATGGCTTTTGAATTTCACTCTGATTCTCGGAAGCACCGATCACTGGCGGTAGAGATTTGCATTGATTTTGCTCTAAAAATTCAACCGGATGTTGATTTTTTAACTAAATCTGAGAAACCCTATGTGATATTCAATAAAGTGGTGATTTTTTTTTGACTACTTCGACTTTCGTTGTTTTGTTTACCTTAGAAATGCTCTTTCCAATTCACAGTGTTTACCCTATGCCAGATCACACAGACCCACTCTAACAGAACGGCATACCGGCTCGGAAATCCCAGAAAATTTCGTCACTTATTCCGGTTCAAGGACGCGATTTTTGGACTAACCAACCCAATTTGAAGTTTGTGTCACCAGTCACGCGTGAAATCTACAGCCTACAAAATTGAATGACATTTCGCACTCTCTAGGTTAATCTTTTTCAACTGTTTTTTATATTGTGTGAGATAAACTGTGTCGTGCTCTGAAACTGACTACTTTGGAGGCCCACCTGAAACCGCGGAGCTTTCTAGCGGTCTCCCACTGCTTTTAAACCGAAGGCATGACTTGAAGACCTGGTCACAACCTAATTTGTCTGCAAACATATGCAACCAATCAATTGCCACTAACTCTACAAATAATTCAAGAAGAGTCTAATGACAAAGTAAAATTTGATCAGGTTAAACTCCCTTTCTACGGTCGATAGAAGCACCCAATGAATATTGACTGGGCATTCATTAGAGTGAGGAATTTTCTTCATGAAAAACTAGACATGTTCAGAATAAAATGCTATATAAAGACTTACGGCTACTTAATTCCTGTACCACCCTTGCGTGGTACCTAATCGAATTCTTTCGGTCAAATACGTCCAGCTCCCTCCGAAGTATGCAAAGCTTTTTCTAACCAGATGACCAAATCTAACACTAGGCTCTGAGCACATTTAAGCCATTGACTAGTTTTTCACCCCCGAACAGATATATGAGATTATAAAAACATATAAACTGAAATAAATCTTACTGACTTCTAACAACCAATAGCCCAAAAATGATCCCGTAAATTAGTAAAATTATCTTGTATAACCACTGTTAGCAAAAGTGTGCGTAAACCGGAAGCCGGCCTGCGAGTTGTTGTGAGGTAAATTGCAACCGACTAGCACCTGAATTATCCAATCAAACAGTTATAAGCTTTCTGAACTTTGACCTTTTTTCACAGCTGTGGTGGATAGCCCATTTACCACGGAAACTCTTCGGAAGCAGTTGGCAGCCGCCAAGACCGAAGAGCATTCAGATGAAAAGATCACGAAATCCAACGGATGTCTGCCTTAAACAGCTGGCTTGCTGTCAGCGTGTTATTATTTAATTGATGTAACAATAAGAATTGAAAGGTTATGCTATTCCGTACGGACCATCGATGATTCCGGTTTTCAGTGCTACCGCAAACATTCGCTTCTTTATTCTTTAGTCTTTAATTTATTTCGATCCCCTTCCATGACATTACAGTTTATTCCTTAAACACAGTGAAAAAATAAAATGTTTTAATCAAGCTGAGTGAATTAATAGGGTACACCTCTGCAAAAATAGAACATCTTAAAGTTTAAGTCCAATTATCTTCGAACCACGTCTAGCTCTTTTCAGAGAAGAAAGACTGGAGGCAAGCGCGAAATGAATACTGGACTTAAAACACGAAAAAATTGCAAACAAATTTTCCGTGGCAAGGGTGGATCGGTAAACAATTCAAAGGCTATTTTTTTCAGTTGCAAGCCGATTCATGGGCGGAGTCGACTATCACCGAATTAGAACCTTAATAAACACAACTGAGAACACACAACAATGACTGAAAACCTGTTGTCTCGAAACACCAGGGATCTAAAGTTCTATACCAGAGACTGGACGATGCACGAAAATGTTTATGTGTTATGTGCTCAACCAATTGTCATCAACTGGCGTAGAAATTGCTGTTGAACGTTCATATCAAACATCCGAATCAATGGGGACTGGTGTAACTTACCTTTGGGGTTTCGAAACCATAGGTGGCTGGTATACGTATACATGGTGTCTTCTACTCACACGGAAGGCAAGTTTAAACGAATGGCCAGCACGATTCATATTTTCGCCTGACAAGAACTGTAAGCTCCTTTTATTATTTAGTTTCGTTCTTCTATTTTGATTTCAACGGTCACTCGTCAGGAAAGCCAGTCGTGATCTATGTGTCTGAAATGTTATGCCCTACCTCTTATTTAAGAGATCACAATCTCTTGAAATTGTTGTTTTAAGATATTTATTGTGCACAGATGTGTATTATGACTTGATCATTGAGGGTCAGCTATCACACAATCAAGAGAAAATCAAATATTTGTTCACGGGGTTAATTTAGATAGGTTCATGAGGATGAGGACGGTTGATTCGATGTCCTACTAGTGGTGTCGTAGTCACGTGGGTGGTTTCACCACTACGTAGATCAACATAATAGTCAATAGTAGTAATGCTAATAATAGTAGTAGAAAGGTAGAGGCTGTTGTAACCCATGTTTGACTCAAAATATATACGCACGCACACAGAGTAACACACACATACACACACAAGACAGTTTTCAGTGCAGATGGAACAAAGACCATTGAAATGTAAACGCTGAAATTTATTTTTAGCAAACTTAGCTCGCAGATTTGAAAAAGCCAAATATTCTGGCTCGAAGCTATAAGTCCATCCCATTGTACCATGAAGCCTTTCTAGACCGTTTTGATGACCGTTCACAAATTCTTTCTGTGTTTATTTATTTAAATAAGGTTCCTCAAAGAATGAACCTGTCATGGGTTCGTGATCATCCCTGCCCGTATACTACGGCTGTCTGCCTAATAAATATCCGAATTCAAGTTGTTTTTGGTATGCCTCTTTCAAACAGTTCTAATCAGCTTATCCTGCAAAAGAGAGTGAGACAGATTTCACTGAAATGATGACCCATTCTGAACCTATGAATGAATGAATGAGCGATGATTTGAACGCTTCCTAAACCAGCTCAGTGTGCTGGAGCTTCTTCTCCAGGATTCAACCAGTCACACGAAACCAGACCTTGGATATCATATTGTTCAGCTACAGTCAGATCACTTTGGGACTGATCATCACTTTGTCTACAAATAGTGTGACACCTTATTTCATATGTAAACTGGAGTGCTCCAGTTAAAGCGGACAGAGTACACACTTTATGTTCTCGTCTTTTCAATTCCTAAAGCTCTTAGATGGGATACGAGTTTCTAGTTAAATGCGGTCGGTCGGATAGATTCAAATCTCACGGAATCCCTGTCACCTTTCTGCTATTTCACCGACTCCACATAATGGTAGTGAATGGTGGATTGTTTTGGTATTGATTCCAGACACAGTGCTAGATGGGGAACAGTGAGCAAGACTCTGCATTAAGATCAACTACTTCTTCAGTGAAACTGTCAGTCAAGATCTCAATTCAGCGGACTGTGTCATTGTGGTCTTTATGAGAACAAGACCACTTAACTTCTTCATTCTAAGACAAAATTATTTGTCCAGTTAGACTTTGCCTAAAGAGACTTGGTATTTTCGTGTATTTTGCCTCGTACACGCTATTTTTCCCGTACCCTATCTGCTGCTTCATATATTAAAGGATTTAGAAGTATGGTAAGATCTCTCAAAGATTCATCTAGAAGCACTCAATGGAATGATTTATGCTGAAATCAACCAATTTTTCCTATTCGAAGAGCTCTTCGTTTACCTGGAGTTGTGTTGCAAAAGATCGATGGATCAGCCGTATCCCGTAATTGAGATGCATTTAAACGTCATCCCCTAGATGTTGAGTTCAAAGCTTATAAATGTGTTTGAAAAGTCATTTGAGGAGCTTCATATTTCTCGGTGCCTTGGAAACCCTCAACTAGTCCCAAACGACCTAAAAGAACGAACGGCTTTGATGTAGTGAGCAGGCTGTTGGCAGCCATATCAGTGTTCGATTAATGTGAGTCTGGGTCCCCGACGATACCCTTACCGAGCTTCGAGTTCATGGGGTTTTCTCATTTTTCATTGTTTCAGATCAAACACGGAAGATCACTAGTCCTAGCTCACGGTAGTTTGGGGACACTACCAGCTGGACCAAGTAGAATGGGAATCCTTGTAATTGGGTGATATGATGCACTGTGCGACCGACAGTGGTCTTGTAAAACGGCCTGCCCAATGATGTGTCCCGGTGAACTGACTACTCCTAGTTTGTATGTGATGAAAGAGTAAATAGCACTGCTTTTGTTGGGTGAGCCGACTGCTGGCCGTCATACTGTTCTCTGACTGATGTAAGTGCGGGTGACTGATGATACAATTACTAAGATTCGGACTCATGGAGTTTTCTCTGTTTTGGTTGTTTTTCAGATGGAACACGAACAACCCCACCCCGGCGGAAGAGCGCTGGTTCTTGCATACTACACTGAACACTTCTTTCATTCGAGATTGCATTGTAAATCTTTTATTTGGGTCGAGTCTTTGTGATGGTCTGGCTGCGGATAATTCATCTTCTGGTGAATAAACTGTACAACTGAACTGTCTTGATAGCATGATAAAAAGTAGTCTTCACGTGCTAAGTCCCCTATACGAAAATCCTGCTGCTACTTTAAACTTATGATCGGAATGATAGTACGGTTCCATGAAACTATCATTGAGTCTCAGATGTTAAATTCCTCACAATTCACGTAAACTTATCAATAGTTTTGATCCCAGCAACTCAGAAAAACTTTCAGAGGCGTAAAACGGTTAAGTCACTTGTTATCAATTTCAATTAATTCTAACAAAGTCTTAAGGGTTTTGTCACGGCGTCCGTTGCTTTTATCCGCGTTCTGTTGAGCACAAAATTATTACACTTTTGCCGCTTTTGAGTGGTTACCACTTTCGTCGTAGTGTATAATCAAAACCCAAATCTCACTCACTTTATTCGTCCTAATATAGTTGCGGTTCTAAGACTGCTTCAACATTGAGCTATTGTTTGAACCCTCCAGAATTTCCAAGAAATCCAACCAAAATATCAACTCGACGTTTATTTCACGCTCAAAACCAAAACTTGAGGCTATGCGTAACCGAGTGCTTTTTCTTTTCTTTGTTCGTATGTCCCGTGGCCCAGTATTCCCTTGTCCGTACAGACGTTTAACAGTACCCAGTCACTGCATTACCGTGATACATGAAAAATACCCCGCGCGAATACAGCTCCCTTATTCTACCGCGGTCATTTATTCTCAAATGGAATACCACTGGTTGACTTCATTTCACATCCGACGGTGGCCCCTATATTTTTAGGATTTTTGGTACAAGTACACTCAGAATATCCCTCTTAATAACTGAACCAAAGTGAATCCCGACATTTGGACCAACTAGTCATGTTGGTAAACTTTACCGCACCTTGCATGGAAAACCGGGTTAAAATCCCAATTCATGTGGAATCCGTTTGGTGGTATATCATCCATTGGCACAATATTTATCGCTAAACTGTTCGCAGTTCAATCGAGAATACTCACACTGGTCTCGTGAATTTGTGTGGATTAAGCGGATCGTATTCAATTGTAACCATCATTAAAGGTTCATTGCTTGCTGTGGTTCATTGATTCCTACTTCTCGATAGCAAACTAACTCCAATATCGGAACAATCATCATGATTGAAAACATGAAGAGAACCATAAATAAGATTATCGTTTCGACAAATAAGCAGTGCGAATACAAGTGTCACTTTCATGTCACGTTGTTATATCTTCCTTATTGGATAGATCTCGTGGTAGCCCAACCCACAATGGAAGCTTGGTGCACTCTAAATATTCAAGTGCATTGTTCTGGCACTAGCAACTGGTCATCATCACCCAAAACTGGATAAACAGTGACTAGGCTTAATGACGTTAGTAACTGTTTCTAACTGCAAGCTGGTCTATTGTCTGGTCGCCGTTGTAGAATAACTAATTTCATGTGTCTTACGACAACATTCAGATTACCCTTTAAAACAAAAATCTTGACTGCATTATGTACTAAATTTCAATCTTGATGATTGTTTCGATACTCTAGTTAGTTGGCTGCTGAGACGTAGTAACCAGTAAACCACCGCGATCAATGAAACTTTAATGATGGTTACAATGAAATAAGATCCAATAAATTCCCTCAAATTCAGGAGGCTAATGCGAATATGCACTATTGAACAACAAACAGGTTATTGAATAGTACTGTGTCAATGGATTACATACCACTGAGTGAATTCTACTCAAATTGTGACTAAACTCGGGTTTTCCATGCAAGGCGCTGTTAAAGTGACCGACAAGGCAGTTTCATAACAAAAGAAGTGTTTATATTGATTGGTATACTATTAACCGTACCGTAAAAGCACGTCGGTAGCTTTATGCGATCACTCCTAGGTAAAGTGAATCATCTTTAAGCTTTAATTAGCAAATCTCTGTGTGGGTCATAGTAATAAGTGGACAATCCAAAGCATTTTTTTGCCGGGCGTAAAAAGCTAACTACTGCCAACGTTTCCAATAGCATACAGGAGCATACAAGTGTTGTCGAAATTCTCCAGACTAGCTTCTTTCTTTGTAATTAATTCCACTTTCGTGAAATTTTGATAGTATATCACAACAGAAGAGTGAAATATAAAATTCTTTATGACCTGAAGACCGTTATGTTAGTTCTGCTGCGATCGGATGACTATCAACACTGTTCAACCTTTGTCACCATGACTAATTGGTCTGAAGTTCACAGGTTTGAAATCAGCTGCATGTTAAATATTGTTTATTGTTAAACCAACTGATCTAAGATTCTTGGACTGGGAAATAAATGCTGACCCCACTAGAAACGTATCTTTTCTCTGAATTATACGCTATTTTTCTGCGTACCAGAAAAAAGCAAAAATGAAGCCAATATAATTCACCACACCGGTTGGAAATGGCTGCAAAAAAACACGATCATCTATGCCAATGGAGCGTTATTAAAGGTATCATGAACAAAGTAGAATTCACCGTACTCAAAAGATGAAAGTTCCCTGTCAGCCGGGCCAGAGGTTATTTTAGGAAAGTTGTCTTATTGTAGAACGATACACGAGACTGTACATCTTATAGATGTGTTACGGTAGCAAAAGGAAGAAGTTATCCCAAGTTTTCCATGTAACTTGGGAAAATTTACGAGGGTGAAACTCCGTGTGTTGGAGACCACTTGTTTCGAAGAACACTGATGTCTAGGGAATCTCGACAATACCTTTACGCTGCTGGTGAAGAGAATGTACAATTGGTTTGTGGGTCCAGATTAACTCCCTTATTTTCTGCGCATTTTGGGCAAATCTGTTTATTCCCGTCTTTCTTCCGATTACTTGATTCTATGTTGCCTTGTTTGGTCATTTCTTTTCACTTTCCTGACACTGTCATTTTGTCGTTGATCCATTTGTGTGACTGAGTAACTGACAGACTGTGTTGCTGAATACTGCTTAGGCAATAACCAGATATATTAAGCACTATTTACCCCGTAGTGGTAAGTTCATTTACATCATCTACAACACTCCCTCCAGTCCATTATTTCATTGGTAAACGTGTAGTGACCTGAAGATGACTGGGTTTACGTGTGTAAATTCACTAATGAAAATTGTTCCAAATTAACACAGGTAATTACATTTAGCTTTAGACTGTTCGTTTGTTGCCTCAAGGCTGTTTGTTGCTTGTCCGCTTGCTGCAACGATAATTGCTTTCAGGCAACTGGAAAAACACACTCTTGACTGCTCCTTTTGCAGACAGTTGCATATTAACTCCTGTAGCTAACCGTGTGCCCGGTGTTGCTGTAACCTTTAGACATGATAGACAAACTAGACTCTTTTAGTACACATTTTCTTCCACCTATCCTACTGACTTTTCAAAGTATTAAATAAATGATAGGAATATCTAATTAGTTGCCATTCTCGAGATCTAGCTAGTACTAGGTAACTCGGAGTACCAAAAACAAGTTCATCAGGGGTTAGACTAAAACAGCTTAGTTAGAGTATTGATTACTTTCTGTTATGGCAATTGTGCACGTGACTAAGATAGATGTGAAGGGTTCATTGCATCATCGCTTTCTTTGAATCAATCAAAATGGTGGTGTTCATCAGAAGCCAGAATTCTGTTGTGAATTCGCACATCGTCATATGATCAACTCTCTACACCATAAAGGCTGTTCTGTATTAATTCATAGGCAAGTATCGGTAGTTAAAACTGCACTTTTTACAAGCCTAAATATATTTAGTTGTGTGAAATGCGCTTCTGATTTCGATGGTGAAATCATCGAACGACTGAAAGAAATGTCAGAGTTATTGGCAATAAATGGAGCGGAAATAAGGAATTTGTGAGAAAAGTGAAGGTAACTGTTTTGCAGTCCTGTTTCCGTCAGATAACACTGGGTATTCCGAGTTTGCCTGTTGAAAATATTTTAGCATTCAATTTTTAAGTATATTCCCCAAAATAATCTGATCGTTTCTCCTCGTGGTTTGATAAAGGTTGCCAGTATTTAGTGACTGCTGCTTAAAAATGCTCAAATCAAACCGGAAAAGATAGTAAAAAGCTATATAATTATGTCGCTCCTGATAACGGTTCGTAAAAAAGTACTCGATTTCCTGCTGTGCGCGGATCCTATATGTGGAGCAACCAAGTGAAAATACACTTCACAATGCAGACTTACTTCCTAACGAACTGACTGTCCAAAACGAATAACAAAGGTGCACTTTTCAAAAAAATTCACTTCAGTTTAGCAAATTCCCGGTATTTCTTCACCATCAGAGTAGGGTACCAGAGTTGATGCCTTATTGTGTCACTATTCTAGGTCACGAGGCTCGGAGACGTATCGTGTGTTCGTCGGGAACTGAAACACCCCCAGAGCTTCGAATTTCTAATATTACTACTGGAAAAAGGTACCAGTAGTTAGCTTTTGTTTTTTTCCGAATTCTCGCGAGAAAAATTGCGTGACTGTCCGCTTGAGAAAACAGTGAACGACATCGGAATTTGCAGATTATACATTAAGAGGTGTTGTTTTGAACCATAAAGTGATCAGACACAGCTGCCTATGGAAATCAAGTGGACTTTTGGTGGTATATAAACCATCATGAACTCATTCACTGTGAATAAACGGGCCATGGTGGTAGTAGCGCCCTGCATAGAAAATCCAAATCGAATAGCAACTTATGTAGTATCTGATCATCGGCATGTCATCCATTTGCACAGGGTTATCACTAACGCGTTTGTGGTTTAATCCCGTATGTTCACTTTGGTTTCCTGAATGTATTAGACTTCAGTGAATCTAGTTAAGTTGGAATACCCACCAAAGGATTGTGGCTGTTCTGGTTGCTACTTCTCAACAGCAACCTGACTAAGGAATAAAAGTTGCCAATTGTATGGCAAAGTAGGAGGAGGAGTAAAAATAATGGTGGCAATATGGTGACTAAGTTGTGTGAATACAAATGCCTCACTTGTCGTGATATGTAGTCGTGTCTTCCTGTCCGCCTATGACCACTAGTTATAGGGTTTTCGTGGAAGCCCAATACACAAAAAGATTCCCGTGCAACAGTGTAGCTCTCAATATCTCTCATCCATCATACGAACTGCCCACTTAACGGCGCTCACCCTATCAAGGCCAATGCAGCTTTTGAAAAGTGATATATGTTTACTCAGTAATGTTGAACTCAGCAATCGGGCCACGGGTTGAACCTGGTTATTGTTTTTGTCCAGTACCCGACATACTGTAATGAAACTAATATTTGCATATTATTAAGAATTACCAGCTTCACGGCATTATTTTACTCAAGCCGTCATATAGGTACGATAAACACGTTGGATAGTTATGTCAAATGCACTGCAGCTGCTACTGCCGTGTGCACACTAATCTGTGCTCATCTCAAACATGGACGTAATTCGTGTTGCCCAGTGATTGACTGAATCCGATAGTTGAGGCTATGTGTCAGCCAAGGTAACTTGGAAAAAAGTCGAGGTATTGGTAAATTCTATTTAACTTCATTTTCCAAAACTAAAATGAATTCTAATGAAATTGTGCTAAAATCTCGTAGTTCTATTGAACCGTGTAGCCACCGAGATTTCTGACTGACGACATCAATTTGTGTACTGCTATAGTACCAATTGATAGAATTGCCAAACAAGCTACTGCTCACAAACAATCGTCCCAGCATAAACATGGAAGTAATCAGTATCCGTATCTATACAGCGGACAGGAACACTGTTCAATCAGTCAAAAGCAAAACTGTTTGAACGGTGGATTGTAGGGGAAACAGAAGGACCGATTGGGGAGGTGTGATCATCATGCATATTCACATTGTCACTGAAATAACTATCTGGTTCATCGGTACTTATTATTGGACTTGTAGCTGCGTCTAAGTGGTCAGCACAAGCTCTAGTTGTGTGTTCATCACACTTTCTTCAGACAAGATCATTCATTTATCGTCCTGTAATCATAACAGCCATAATTCCTCAAGGGTGTTAGGGCATACAGCCATCCTCAGCTAGATACGAATGAACTTCACTGGTTTTTAATCTGTCTCGTAATTATCACTTTATCTTATCAATCCGCATCAGAACTTCTGAAAACGGATCAATCTCCCAAGGCACTTTTCCTATTTTCACCGTATATCGCTTAAATGGGGGGATGATTTAGGACGATCTAGATATCGCGCATAAAGCTACTCACATGATTTTCTCAAACTGAAACCACCGCTATTCATAACAGATAGCTCAGACAGCTCATTAGCATACCTGCTACTCAAATGCATGCACCTACAAACATACTGCATAGTAACCGGCATACTGTGATAAAACTAATATTGGCATATTGATAATAATATTCAGAGTCCTGTTATTAATTCCACTCAGGTGACCAAACGGGTACTTAGCTAAATAAGTTTCGCGCAGAGCTTAGAATAATCCGGTGAAGAATGAAGACGAATTTGGTGCAAATAAGTGGTGCTTTTGTGGTAAACCTGATCAATGTAAACGAAAGTGCACCTGTAGGATAAAATGGGGAAGCTACAACAATGGGGGCAGTATGTTCATTCACGGGTCCTATGGACGCCAAGATCCGTCCACATCTTCTCGCCCAGGTAACTTTTGCTTTCCTTTGGTGTTCTCACTCAACCTACCTAGCCACCCAATACAACGGGTTCTACTTGACATACAGCTGCGTGGCGACATGTCCCTTAACAGTGATTCAGTTAATTTCATTTCTCATTTTCTCTTTCCGTTCATTGTCTAAGTTTTAACCATGACCCTCTCACCCATTGCCGCGTGCCGGTGCTTCTTCACATTTTCTTTAACAATATCTCATTTTTCAATACCCTACTTGACTTCAGATCGTTCCAATTATTGCTGTCTCATTTGTGTATATTTTCTAACTTTGTAGCCAATTACGTGTAACGGGCCGATCAGTGAAAAAAAGCAACATAAGCGGGTCCTCCGACTTTATGCATGCACCACACTTGGACTAAATAAACACAAACCGAGCAAGTGTAGTAGCCAACACGAACAGAGAAGTCTTGGTTCGGCGGTCAGATAGCACGCCTTCACCCGTCCAGAGTTATGGGCAAGTTTGAACTCAGCGAAGCAGACCGATGACTAAGTGAAGGTAAATCTGATTGTCGGTTATCGTCGGTCACATTCCACGGGCATCTCCTGACGGACAAGGGGCTGATGGTTGATCCCAAAAAGGTTGGGGCAACTTCGAATATTCTCGTCCCCAGGAAACCCAGAAGGAATTGCACGAATAAATGGCATGACCAACTGTCTGAGTAAACTTCTATCACGAATTTCCGATATAATGCAACCCATACGAGAAATCACTCACAAGGGGACAAAGTGGCACTGGGATGAGAAGCAACATTGTGCGTTTGTAAAGATAAAGAAGGCCGTGAGCACAGCACC
Organism: Fasciola hepatica; assembly: GCA_948099385.1. Lineage (NCBI taxonomy): Eukaryota > Metazoa > Platyhelminthes > Trematoda > Plagiorchiida > Fasciolidae > Fasciola > Fasciola hepatica. The sequence goes on from CANUEZ040000110.1 coordinate 13,320,946, forward strand.
GATATGGGCTTATTATCGACCGCAGCTCCGTTAACTTGTTTAGTACTGCAGTAGTCAGTCCCATCTAGGAGCAGTTCTGCTACAAGAAGGAAGATCGATTATATTACTGAAGTTGCAATCTTTTTCCCGTAGAGGGCAAGTACTCTCAGATAGAAAACGAAATGTTCCAGGTTGTTTTCCCACAAGGCTTTTTAATTCTAATACGTATGGCGAGAAAACAGTAGTTCAAATGGATCGCAAGTCACTCATAAACATCGCCACGAAAACCGCTAAGTGATGTACCAAAGTTTCTACAAAGAATGTTAATCAGGCCCCAGAATTCCTATTATTAGCTGATCAATCTTCCCGGAACTCAAACGGTTGTCATTGGATACCTCATTCCCGGCGTGCACTGCGAATGACAATGGTGCATCGCTGGAGTTTGATCATGTATTGATGATCAACTGTGGCGTGATAGATAATAAAGACCACATCAAAATACGAAAAGCGACTGTCGGCGAAACTGTTATCCAAGAACTCATAAGTTTGTTTCCACCTAGTGGCCCAAGACAAAAAGAGATTTACCAACTCTGCTAGCCTTGTTTCTCATAAGGAGAAAATTGCCCTGTCAATAACGGGTTGGTATTCATATGAGACCGACTTTTCATCCGGGAACAACTCGGAGGTGACTTTTTGAAGAGATTTCATTTGTCACACAAAGGCGTAAACATTACCTTTCCCAGAGCGAAAGAAGTTTTCTACTGAATTGTTGTGAGTAGTCAGACCAAAGACTGTGCACCACGATGTGAATTATGCCGAATCCATGAGAACAGGCAAAGGAAAGAAGCCATGTTGCCTTGAGATCTACTTGCTTTGTCACCAAATGACTTCGGCAGCAGAGACTTTCTGGTTTTGGTTGATCATTGCGATGATTTCTTCGAAATTGGCCTACCACATAGCACAAACAAGTTCAACATGACCAACCGATTACGCGCTCATTTAGCCCCGCACAAATTTTCGGAGACCCTGTTTTCTGATAAAGAGCCTCGCTCACGAGTGTAGAATTTCGGCATTTCAGCCAGAAGTAGAATTTCGACAATCAGACCAACAGTCCGTACCACAGTCAATCCAATAGCAAGGCCGAGTCAGCGGTGAAGATATCGAAAAGGATATTTTCTTTAGTAAAAGAACCCGGTTATGACCGATATTTAGTGTTTATGAAACAAATAAGCAACCGAGCACCATTGCGGAATACAATAAGGTGCTGAGACTGTTCGGAATGAAAACATGTAGGTCGCTCCCAGCAGTGGGTGGTCTTCTGAAGCCCAAAGTTCAACATCCCAGAGAAGTATTATGCCGTTTTCAAAGCATGGAACATACAGAAGCTTCATTATTATCAAGGAGCACACAACCCCCCAGAATTGAAGGAACGGGAGTAAATATGGGTTCAAGATGTGCCAGAGAAGCCTCGTCAATAAAGAGAAGGAACATTCCTAGGAGAAAAATGCAAGTGGATTTTCCATTACATAAGATTCAAGCTCCTCGTGCCAACAATACATTCTGTGAATATATTTCAACGTCCAGTGGATCACGTTCATCCGCTTGCTCTTTGTCCCTTTGGGAAGTGACCGACGAGGCTTGCTCAATGAGTAAAACCAGGACCGTTGCAGAGTATCATTGGACTAGTGGTTCGCACATTATCGATTATTCACTTGTGTTATTCACAACCGGCTGTTCGGACCGCGATAGCTCAACTGGTTGAGCAACTGCCCGGTATGCGGAGGGTCACCGGTTTGATTCCGGCTAGCGACTTCCGACTTCTCGATGTGAAAATGCAAGTGGATTTTCCATTACAAACCTAGGAGACTTGGGAAATGGGTCACACGAGGTCGAGATGGGTAAGGAAAGCAGCTGAAAAATAGAAGACACACATTCAAAAGCCATCTTTCCGGGAAATAAAGAAAAATTGCAAAAAGCCGGAAGAATGAGAAGCGTCCGCTTTTATAAAAGAAGGGAAGAGGTGGGGTTTGTGGTAGACACCTTTGTAAAGGCACGGGGTAGTTGGTCAGATAGCACGCAATCGCCGGTCCAGAATGAAGAGCAAGGTTGGACTCGAGAAGCAGATCGATAGTGTAGTAAGCAAACAGTGCATCACAGCTTGTCCAGAATCGAGGACAAGATTGGGGCCGGCAAAGCCAATAGTTGGACCAATCAATGATCAACACTTGTCTGAACCGACCAGATCTGAGTCGACCAACTGACCTTGATAGTAAACTTTACCGGGCCATGTTGTTGCTACCAATTCCATTCAGAACTCCCGTACTTTTTGATATGCGTATATTCGACCAATTCATTAAAATAGCTCAATTTAACACTACTTGTACCACTTGATCACGAATTCCATCTTGCTTCGGGCTTCCTCGAAATAAACGATTATTATTGTTTCATAAGAGTGCGGTTTGTTTGCGTATAACGCCGAGATGGCATTCCCCACAACTATATGCGCCACATTTCGTTGTCAACTTGATCAATGTCACTTTGGAATAATGCTCATTATCATCATGTCACTCAGAATCCACTACTTAAAGGAAACTTTTACCTTGATCAGAGGCACAATATGTTCCGTCTCACCACACACACAACTCGAATTTCCAGAAGCTGACCGAGAACGAGTTGGATAAAATGGGACCCGTTCATTTGACCACGAGTTACTTCAGTTAGAAATAACGACTCGTGATACTCAATTTGAAATCTGGAAGAGAAATCAATCACCTATACCAAGAAAAGGAACGAAACAAACGGACTCTTGAAAAGAAGTAACTCAGCAAGTCTCTGGTGCGGTTTCCGGTGTTTCCACTTCTCTAAATATTATTAGATTCATTAGTCCTGTCAGTGCCGTTTCACGTGCTTTGTCCGGAAGTTTGGAATTAAAGTAGATTGACATGTGTAGAATTCTAATATCCAAACTAGAGAATCCGCCTAATTTAGTTAATTGGCAGGCGAATATGGTTCGCGCACAACCTAGCGACCTTCACATTAACAAAGGTTTTTATGAAATTACGACAGATCAAGAAGCGTTTCGTGAAGTGGAAACTCCCCCACAGGTTGAGAAGCCATTGACAAGAAATAAATCAGTCATAGATCTCCCCAAATCCGAATTGATGACTTTCAATAGACGTTCGGATCAGTACCGCAGATCTACAAGGCAGTATGGAAACTTGGTTGAATTTGAGATTTTGGATCCCGGATAAAATTTCTTCCGACTCATACGTTACTGTCTCGGACCTGCCAGATAAGCAACAGAACACCGAGCTGTGTTAGAATTAGAAGTAGGCTACGATAGAGCTCGAAATGTACCAGAGGACCTATTCGGGCAACCGTTCATATTGGCACGTGAAGCGATCGACCGTTTGCATCTTGAAGCCACACGCTCTAAGTTTGACATCCATTCACTGGCTGATCTAGTGATAAAGATGCAAAACTGCAGCATAGCCCTAACCCACCTGAACTACTGTTCAGATGTAAATGCACCGTACACGCTAGAACTGATTGATTGCTACCTACCCGCTGAACTGCTGAGCCGTTGTGCCGAGGAAGGGAGTTGAAATCAACCGTAATGGACGTGAACCAACATTTGAAGGTCTCATCGAGTACATCGGGCTGGAGACCATGCATTGCAAACATCAGATTTGGGCAGACTGTGCGCGAAAGCTATAGGACAACAATACAAAGCACGAATACCTACTATTTAATGATGGTATATTTCCGAGTTGCCCGAAGCATGTTGCATTTCATGATTAGATTATACGGGTGATGACAGAATCAGAGTTTTCAGGTGGCTGGAACAGATGTGATCATTAGAAAGAGCATAGGGTAGTGTTTAAATGGACAAAAATGATAGTAGCTCCCGACAAAATTAAAACTCTTGTTCATGGAATCAAGTCTGCTAAAGCCAAGTAAAGTCCTCTGGGACAAGGGAATATATACATTGGTTGCCCCCAAAAGAGCACAACAGCTGGGAAATCAAGCATAATCGGAGGATATTTTGTTCATCATAAAAAAGAAGCTTTTGTCCAGATAAATATGAAGAGTCATTAGCACGCTGCAAAGTATAAAGGGGATATGAATGGGAAACTCGTTGACGTACAAAAATTAAACATCAGAAATAGAATACATGTAGAAACAATGGACAAATACAGTGATAAAATTTGATGGCAGGATGCTGACGGAGTCTGTCATATGAAAAAAATAACAACACATCCGTTGAGATGAGAATGCCACAGTGATGATGAAGGAAGTGGCCGGAGAAAAACAGGTAAGTTTTCAGCCAATTGTTTACTTCATAATAAGTAGGTCATGAAGTATCAACTTGAAATGGGAGCTGGGTGATAGACCAATGTGGGATGCGTAACTACGGCGCCTGCACTGTCGAACAAAGTACAAAAGAGATGATAGAGTAGATGGCAGGTAAGTGTACATCGATAAATTATCTATTTGTTAGATGCGTCATGCGATAATGACAGAAAAATAAAGCTGCATGACAAACGTACCTGAGAAGAAAGCAGGAGTGGAACAACAGCAGTTGAATAAAATAAATAGTCGGCGAATGTAGTAGCGGAATTTGGAGGTCCGTTGGTAATAGAATCAGTTATACAGCAAACAAATGACATAACTGGAAAAAGAGGAAGACTGTCAGAGTGATGATGGAAGAAAAGGCCGGAGGAAAATAGGTAAGCTTTCAATGATTCGTTTACCAAGTAATGAATGGACCATAATATACAAACAGGGAAATGGTAACTGATTGGTAAATTGATTTGGGATGCAGTTCTCAGCGATTACAGAAGCGAATGGCATGCAAAAGTGTTGATAAGGTAGTTGGAAGGTTAGTGAGCATGTTTCAATAACTATTTTGATGGGTGTATCATATGATAATAACAGAAAGGTGAAGCTGCGGGATAAATATTTTTGAGGTGTACGAGTATGGGGAAGACGTGGTGCTCTGCAACATCAGGAAGAGCACTGCCCGGGCAAACAATCGGACAGTTGGAGGCAGCGGATTATCATCAGTCACATCACTGACTACTGGAGGACTACCGAAAGATATTCCATCAAGGGACACCGTTTGGTGATTGTGGAGCAGAAGTGGACAGCGATAATAAATGTGCCAATGGGTGAGTAGTAACAACGAGTTCCATGATGGAGAATGGACTTGGGAGGGGTGAGCAGTCAGGCTTGAAACTCAGGTAAAGCAGACAATGAGGAGCATGCCAAAAGCGTTGATGAGTGTTTATATAAGAGGTCGTTGTGCGTCAAGGAACAAGGTTGATAGCTAGTTGCTAGAGCTGTGCACTACTAAGTACGTAAATGGGCCCGTAGATTTTGCTGGGCATAAAAATGTAAGTTACAACGGCGATACTGACAGTGAGCGCGGTGGAAAATCAGTGATAGTGGGAGAAGACGCTCGAATGGCATGTTTGCAGCAGCAATAGGACCATAAAAATATTGTTTGGTAATCCGCAAACGGTGCTAGTGGGTGAGACTGACCGTGTTCTGGGCTCCTAATATGAAAACCGTTTTTGGTGACAGTAGGCGTGATCCGTCAACCTAGTTGAGCCCGCACATCGTTGCGGATGTCCTGCGCGCCTGATGTGCGTCGGCCAAAGCGGCCGATATGACCGCCCCCGCACAGTAGGGATTAGAAGCAGTTTCACTGGTGCGATGAGTTCAAGTAGTCCACAACTGGGTGACCAGGTTGCGGGGGATTCTTGAGGGCAATGCCAATGGGAAAGCAATCGATTGACGGGAGAATATCATATCGTCCGCCGGGTTTAGAGCACAGTTTGGTAGCCAGTATAGTCTCTGGCGCATTGAAAGTGGATCTCCCATCAAAAATCCAACTGTTTGAGCCGGCGAGAAAAAGTTCCAAGTTATTATTCATAGGATAGAGTAATTGAGAATCGTCCATGAAAAGTGAGTTTTGGGATAAAAATGGAAAGTAGACTGCAATATGGCAGTTCTACCGGCCGGGGGTTTAGGGAGAGACATAAAATAACACTGCCATGCAGCAGTCTAAGTGACTCGGAAAATAAGCACTTACAGAACTGGGCCGTTCTAAAATGGAGAGCTAGATGTTAGAACTAATCGACAAACAGAAACAAATCTACAGCGGGCCTAGGGACAGACTATCCTGGAGCCTGATGTGAATTATCAATGAGACAAGGTGGCAAGAATAAGCGAATTTCAGTGTGAACTATTATGCGCAGATCGATTTGGGATGCAATGGAACAGAGTGCTATATCGAGGGATTATTATGAGTCACTGACGGTGTTAATGATTGGAGACACAAAAGACAACCGATAGAAACAAATAAGGTTATAGAAAGAATTTGTCTGAGAAGGGAGATGTGAAGTTCAAGTATGCCAAAATGTGAAGGGTGGGAACTGTAAAAGGTTTCTTAAAGAAGAATGCACGTAAAATGAGGCTTTGGAAAGACTAGCTAAAAGTCAGGTCCTACTCCCAAATCTCGGGCCCCATGCATGATCATAGCAGTTATGAACAAGACATTATCAACAGTGAAATAATTTGTTATTGAGGTTTTAAACTGGATAGGAGACTAAAGTTAACGAATATCAATGGAAGGAATTTCTAGAGTAGAAAATATTCCAGTAAAAAAAGTTATACCTAACAGTCAGCCTAGGTTTTGGAACAACAAGAGGCAAGTTTGTGGTGATAGTGCGTGAACCGTACTTGTGTTACATAACTAATTACAGTCAACACCGTGGACCTTGGATTGTAAAAACAAATAATTCCAATTCGTGCTTCGAATTCAGTTCTGTTCATACCTAGTTTTCATTCGGGATTGCTATTCTTATTTATTGTGTGGGATAACGTTTCATGCCTGCCTTCGAGGCAGTTAATCAAAATCATGCAGTCCCGTAGTGTGGAATTTCTGGATCTAAATGCTGCTGTGTGCGAGATTGATGATTATTTCGTAAGATTCAAACTGTGGTGTACTGCTTGTGAGAAAATTTCCGATGAACTCAAAATTGCTGTTTTCTTGAGTATTGTTAAAAAACTGGTATTGTCGATTATCAAGAGTTTGTCATTCCCTCAGAAGCCTATTTCTCTGGAATGCTAGGAAATCAAGAATCATGTGCTCCTTCGTACCCAACCTGTTAATTTCAAAATTGCTGAAAGTGCCAAATTTCACCAACTTCAACAGAAAGATTTGCAGGATATTCGTGAGTTTATTCTTCAGCTTCGGACGCAAGCTGCGCGTTGTAATTTTCGAGATCATCTAGAAACGCGACTTCGTGACCGTCTGATTGCTGATATCAGTAATCAACAGATGCAACAAAAATTGCTCCTGCTTCCAGGTCCTAGTCCTACTCTACAGCTAGGTCGTGAAGTGTGTGAGCAATATCAAGATGTGAATAACCTTATAGAATCCACATTTTATGCCATGTCTTACAGTCTCAGGTCCGAGTAAGCCAAAGATCGTCCATTGACACCCCGACAATTCAAACAGAGGAGGAACCGTCAATCCCCATCCCAGAAGACTCGGAATGAAGCATTTAAAGCAAAGACTACAATTAGCCAGCTTAATTCGTGTGGAAATCTACATTCTCGATTTAACTGTCGTTTTCGTGGTGCTAAGTGTTTCAGATAAAGTAAAACTGGTCACATTCAGTCAGCCTGTCGGAATTCCCATTCAGACTGTTGCCAATCAGCAGACAATTTGATCTCGGATGAATCTCGCAGTTTTTTCCTCACTGTGAGTGCATCAGCACGGAAACATTTAGCTTTTATTTTGGCCCTTGGTAAGATTCAGCATGGTTTCATTGTTGACACCGGTAGTGTTGAATCATGCATTCCTGAGACCGTGGTACGGAAATTCGTTCCATATTTAGAACCTTATCCCATCAACACGGTTTGTGGAGGGTGCTACGGGACATACGTTATCCATTTTGGGCGCCTGTACACTTTCCCTCACAGACTCAGATGGTAATTCCTTCAGTTGTGATTTTCGTATCACTTATTCAGGATCATCCATAGTAGGACTAAAGTCTATGAAAGGCATTGGTATCTTCATTTTCCTCCCGTCTTATGATAGCTTGTCTTTAACTGGTCTTATTTCGCTGTACTCCAAAGCAACGGGTGGTGTGATAATTTCCCCTACGAAGCTCGAAATAGACGGAGATCCTGTGTTTGGAAAGCGTCGTGTTTTGTCTTATGGTTTGCGAGAACCTAGTGAAAGGTGTCGGATTCTTCATTATCTGCTCATGTGCTCGAACCTGTCAGTTCATCGAAGTGGGCCACGTACATCGTTACGCTTTTGAAATCTGATAGCAGAACTCCTAGGATTGATGGTGATTACCACATCACTCTTAACAACAAACTTCGTCGACGAAGGTACTGCTAGGAAGCCCGAATATACATCATTCCATTCGAGCGGATCAAGTCGTTTCTGTCGCCTGGATCCTGAAGATGCCTGTTTACAAATTCCTCTCCATCCTAACTCTCGTGAGTTAACTACAATCAACACGTCTTTTGATTTGTATCCGTATAACTTTTTTCCATTTGGTCTGAATGCTTCTCGAGCCACTTCCCAATCCGTCATGATTCGCTGATAATGGGTTGGTTGTTATCGAACGTATCCAAGAAGATGTGGTGATCCACTGTCTAACTAAAGCAGTTCATGATGAGAGGTTACTCTCGCTGTACCTACGATTTTGTGAGTCCAGTGTTGCCATCATCCCATCCAAGTGTATTTGCAGCTCAACATCTCTTAAGTTTCTTGGGTATTTCATTGATAACGACCGTATTTAGCCGGGTACCTATGTTTTAGCTCCTTTACGGTGCATACTCCCGCAAACTTGAGTGAACTACGTACCTCACTTGGATCTTCGCAGCATTATTCCCGATTTATTCCCCAGATGTCTACTGTATTGGGACCTGTCTTTCATGTGTTATCCATTGGTATTTTCACTGGTCCTCTGCACATGATCACACGTAACGTTCCCTTTCGGGCTATTTAAAAACCAAAGCATTTCTGAGTTCGTTTTCACCTTCAAAACAGTCCACCCTTATTACGGATGTCTTTGTTACTGGGATTAGTGGAGTCCTACAACAGGAAGGTTACCCAGTTGCATGTGTTTCAAGGGGACTGAGCGCTGCCGAAAAGAGTTATTCAAAAACTCGGAGAGAAGCACTGGCTGTTTATTGATCATTTATTTGCCTATACAAGTATTTTTTCGGTTTCAAATTCACTACTGTTTATGATCATGGAGCATTACATTCTATTTACCATCCATTTCAGTCATGGCATGAGTCCATTAGTTTTATGATGCAAAGTTCTCGTATTTCCCAATCTGCATATAACTATGACATTGAACACCATCATGCTAAACATATTCCACATGTTGATTACATTTCTCAATATGTACGTTCTTCTGCCGACTGTGAATCTGACTGTTTACCAGTTCAACCACTTCTTATCAGTCGCCAGCAACCGATTTATGAGGTTCGAAGTTGTTTTGGTCCAGTTCTGTTGTCACCGAATCGTGGATGCTATATTGTATCTAAATGATCGTGTTGTTATCCACCCCCCCCCCCATCGCGTCGTCTACCTATTCTTCGTGATTTACTTTCTGGTCGCTTGGGTGTTGAAAGGATGAGGGCTCTAGTTCGTCCTACCTGTTGATGACACGGGATCGATCAAGATATTTCGTGGCATACAAGTCAGTGTAAACAGTGGATACATAAAGTACATTCGCACCCATCGAAGTGGACGCCCTGGCCTGTATCGTGTGAAGTATGGGAAAGAATACATGATGACTATCGTGGCCCATTTTTAAATAAATACTGTGATTACTGATCTGGTTGGCCAGAGGTGTATTTCACTATTTTTGCTTACGCGGATTTCACGATCAATGCTCTGTGTAACACGTTCAGTCGTGAAGGTGCTCTACAAGTATTGGTTACTGACAATGGCAGTCATTTTATGCCTCATAAGGTGACACAGCGACCGAAAGGTTTAGGATGCAGACATTTATTTACGGCACCAAGACTCCCTCATTTTAATGATTTTTCGGAGAACTCCGTTTGCAAGCTCGAGAGTACAATCAGCTCGGTCAATCCGTCCGCATTTCAAGAACTCCAAGGAGGAGTGGATAATTTTGTACTTGAATACAAGAATGCTGCTCATGGCATGAAGAATTCACGTCCAGCAAAGTTTCTCAGGTCTTGGATAATACTTTCGAATTTAAGATGTCTGTAATCAGCTGAGGTATCATACCAACGAGGCTATGATTCACGACCAGCCTCTGATATAGTTCTAGGTCAAATCAGCACAAAGATGGCGAGAATCCTAGATATGCGTGATGGCTCATTACACTACAGGCTTGTTAATCAAATTCGGTGTGATGTTCCAGAACTTTCAATCGACGTTGAACTAAGAAATGAATCTGATTCCAATAAGGATGTGGCAAGTGATGAAGCTGCTGTGTGGAGTCGTTCAGAACGCTTGGTCAATCAACGTATTCAATACCACAAACACCCTCAAATTCTTTTGAGCTGTGGTGGGCGTGTTGATTTTACGAGAACTGTGCGTGTGTTACGTGACTGACTATTTTCGATAACATTGACCTAGAATCGTAAAAACAAATAATTCCAAATTGTAGTGTAGTCAACAGTCCAACAGTCAAGGACCATCTAAATTCAACGAGTATTCACTCTGACACTCCTATCCGGGGCAAAGCACTAATTTCAGTATCTCCAAGATTCACTTGAGAATTTTGAATAGAGTATGGCTCCTGTCTTCGATATTCCATTAGAATCTTCCAGAAATGGCAGGATTCAAAAGATTTCTTTGAGATTGGCAGCTCCTCTTTATTGAATTCATTTCAATTTCAACATTATCTTGTGCAATGGAGACAGTTCCTCTCTGTAATGCTAAATGGATTCTTCAATTCTGGGCAACACAACCTACCTACTTCGATTAGACGAACAATTAGTTTTGTAAGATTCCTATTGGAATGGTGATAGTGAATAGTACTTTGCCAAAGGAATCCTCGTTAGATTAATATGGATTCACACAAGACATTATTTATGCGATTGATGACACTGAAGCTGAGGACGATAGCCACTATTGTGCTTTGGAGGATCGGCGGTGATTCCATACATGCTATGGGGAAGGATCTACTTAATACTGAAGAATTGTGAAAGTAACCCTATTCCAAGTAATGGTGACCCTGCTAGCTGGACCAAGTAAAATGAGAGGCCTTGTTAGTCGATTGATTTTGAGGTGCAGTGGTCGTTGATGATTTTGTGAAATGATATACCCCATGAGTAGTCCCGATGAACCGACTAATCCTGGTTTGTGTGATAACGGAGTATGTAACATTGCGGATAGTGTTCTTTCGTTGGGGAGCAGTGCAGTGAGCGAGCTGTTAGCAGCCATGTTGGTGATCGATTACCGTAAGTGTTGGATCCTGTTGATACAACTACTGAGCCTCGTGGTCGAAAACAAGCAACCCCAGGGGAGCAACATAGATCCTTGCATATTACAGTACTCTATAATTGACTCCTTTCATACTACATTTTGATTCGAGATTGCTACTCCTACTGATTGCATGGGACAACGTTTCACAGATTTCCTATGCTGGAGGGAGTCGGGAGTGGTTGACAGGACGCATATGTGTCGGTGGAAGGAAGTGCAAGAGAATGGATAAGTTTATAGAGATTGTAAAGATTACGTATCGTATGAAGCAGCCATAAGAGTCCACAGTTGAAGACAGCACATCGCTCTTCACAGCTAAGCGCGGTAGAATACCGAAGCAGTTGATTGGTGAGTGATCTTTGTACATTCTCTACAGGTATTCTGTCAATTTGGAGAGTATTTGTGATAATGGTAGGGCCATACTCCAGGCAGGATCTGAGAGAAAAGATAGGATAGAAGTTTTGTATCTCGTAACACAAGAGATCCATGTAGGAATCCTATGAATTTCTTCGCCTCAAAGGTTTGGAAAGATGCATGTACGGTCAAAATTGACCCATATGGGAGTCCGATAAGCGCATTTTGTGCCCTTAATTGAAAGTATTAATGCAGAACTGCATAATCTTATGTGCGCCACAACTAGCTAGTGATGAGGAGGTTTTAATACAATAAAATCTGTGGGTTTTTTTGTATGCGGTGAATGGTTGCACTCAAAATCCACGCGAAGCCATATTTTGACACTACTCGTGGGCCGCCACTATGACGGAAAGTGAGCCTCTGAAGGAAGATGGGACCAGATTTTGTTACATTCAATTAATTGAAAAGTTGTTCAGAAAGCACTGTTCATATGCGATATTAAACACTAAGTCTGTCTTCATTCTTCCGGATTTTTCACAGTCTTATCGGCTTGGAGTCCATAGTGTAGGTTGTAGAATAGTTCTCTATCATATGCACCATCACATGTTGCCCATTTGACTCCGATAGCCAGTGCGTAGAACAGAAAAAACTTTACTATCACCTTTAAGTCTCCGTTATTATAGGGTAGTCGTGTGAACTGGACTTAGAATTTGCTCACACATTTACATGTCTTACGGTGAATAATTAACATACAAATTATTCCTCGTGACTTTATATACAAAACTCTAGTGGGACAAAGCATGAAACGTTATCCAGAAAAACTATTACCTATCCAGGTAACTTCTTTTCACTGAATTCCGGGACATTCTCAGACACAACAATGAAGATTTCCTCAACAACTGAGACATATCAAATCGAAGTCCACCAACAAAGCTGAATGTGTCTTATTCCGACACAACCCAGTAGTGTTGGCAGTTATGATATGTTGACAATAGGGATGATTTTCGGGGAGAATTTCTACACCAAAGACTGTCAGTGTTCGAGCACCTTTGTCTCCGTAGCATTGCCCGAGTATGGTGGGAACACCGTATCAGGGAACCAAGGCCAAGCCTCAAAACAGACACTCGCTCATATCTCTGTTTACGTGATCAGCGCGCAAGCGGGGATGAAAAAGAATAACGCGACACCCCTAAACATTCGTGTTCCATAACTGCTTTTCCTTTTGGGTCAGTTTACCAGTGGGGACGGAAAGGCAGTAAGTTTGTCTCTTGAGAAACACGGTTATCCAGGATACCGTATGCACATACGCACCGCAGGTGGACGGCGGACCACCAAAACCGTGGCTTGATGGTACCATATACATAACGCCGTTCATGATCGTTGAATTTGGTTACTGGATCTGCCTGACCACACTATCTACCCCAGCGTCACTTGCATGTTTGATGGCCGCAGTTTTCCACCGGCTTCCACCTTAATTTCAAGCTTCGAAAAAATGGAGATTGTGAAGTGTTTCAAAGCATCAGACGGTATTGGACTGCTGTATTTAGGTCATGGTGTTTGAGGCACATCTGAGACTTCGATCGACAGTGAAAGCTGTCAGCTTTCGGTGTGCGTGTATGTGTATTTGTGTGTATGTAAACTGTGGGCACTGGCAGAAACGCGCCCCGGTTTGAGAACATGTGCGTTCAGAGATGTCACGGGACCAGGATGAAAAGCGACCTCGAGACTTACTCAATAAGAAGCATAACATTTCTATCCACCCTGTTCCTAATAATACAACAGTCTGGTTGGAAATTGATTTTCGGACACTTATGATATGAGGCACCGCTTTAGTCGCACTGGGTTGACTCGTTCTGATGATGAGAACGGAATTTTTTTTTTTAATTAACGCTCATAAAACTAATAAAGGTTGCAGTGTTACTAATTTCATTGCACTAGAATCTCTAACAGTACTCAATCACTGCTATGCTTGGCAACACAGTACAGGTAGTCAACTGACGAATCTCATTGGCCGAAAGGAGTATCACAAAACTCAGTGCAACGGGCACTGCTCACCACTGGCTATTGGAAATATTTAACAACAGAGCTTATGGTCGTATTGATCGTCGATTGTGCCAAGGGCTTCGGTCTAGATGGGTCGGATTTTAGAAAAGAGAATTGAGCAGATTATCAAATTTGGCCGCATTTTACCACCAATATCCTTCAAATGTTACATACATCAAGTCAGCAGTGCACTCAGAGCAACAAACAGTTGCCTCAACAAATTTAAATGTTCGTATAGGTTTGTCGTTAATTTTATGCTCTTGCCATTTCTTCATTTTAGAACCAGTGACCATAGGAATGGACATGTGCTCAATAATTAGATATTATTTCACAATGGGTAACATATCTATGGTATCAATCAATCTGTTCCTACGTTTGAAGCAGCATATCCTTCCGAAACTACCGGGAGATGCAACGATGCTGATGGGGACGCCCAGAATAACAACAGTCAGACCAGTACACCACGGGGAAGTAAGGCTACTTCCGGCTACGAAGTGCATTTACCAAGCTGCAAAAAAAATTCACTTCTAATGCGGGGAATTAGAGGGTCCAGTTACTAACCGATCGGATCATATCGAGCCCATATATGAGCAGTTCTCCCGCGGATCATTTCCCTCGTACCATCATCACCTTCCGTTGCTGGGGTCTACAGCCGTGCGAGACAACAAAGTGATGCCAACTTATTCCTCGAGAACACTACAGAAGAACTCGGAAAACTCCAAACAAACTGTGTGAATTTACAAGAACAAAGGGCTTATCTGGTAATCGCCTAGATAATCTGTGACCAGCCAGCGTGATCCTTCGAGAAACAGAAATAATCCCACTCGATGTGCTTCAGCTGCAACAGATGCACTCAAGAACCCAAGGTCACATTTTTTGGAAAGCATTGACCCTTGATTACGGGTGACATTTTCCGTAGAAAACATACGGTATCTTTTCCACTTCGCTATGGATATGGTTTGAGATTTCCTATTTTTTGGGTGCACTGTTTATGCCTGGGGGTCCTCCGTCATCTGGTTGAATTGTGGGCGGACTTTCTTGTGGTCAGCGGGAGTCGATTAGACAGACAGCAGAAAATTTGTGTGAACAAGCTCATCGTAATGCTACGTGAGTCACTGCCTTACGAAGTCCGTAGGCAATGCCGGGGCTGGGAAGACTGCTGATCTTGGAAGGCAGTAGAATCTTGTCAGTTTTTGCATTGCTTAACCATGTCGCACTTAGAGTGTATGACCACTTCTTGCGTTCTTCGGTAGGCACCAGTTGGTTGTCAATTTTTCAAGACAGAAACGGCGTAGGTTAGGCAGAGAAGCTACTAGTTCCATTTAAGTATAATCATCATGCGCCCTATGGACTTGAGGAAACGTCAGTGAATCTACATTCACTGGTACATTTAACCAATGTCGTTTGTGAACGTGGTAAGCTGGATGATTTCAGTGCCTTTCTTTTTTAGTCTTCCTTGTGTCAACTTGATAAAATGATTCAAAGCACCGCAAGAATAAGTTTGCGGACTCATCGTGGATGTTCTGAATAAAACTACTCCGCAAAATATACTGACATTCCAATGAAAACTTTGGCCCTAATTGCCGACTTAGATTGACATTTAGATGACCTAAATGTCTGCATCCAGCTGGTAATTTGTTTTAACTGAAAATAAGTAATGTAAAATAACTCTGCGCGATCAAACGATGGAAAACATTACCACAAGTTCGTGCGCAACTTTATGCACCCACCCATTAGTCTTTGTCTAGCGGTCGCCATGAACTAATCCCGTGCTCTCGGAAAATACAGGTCTCGTAAATCCGCACTGAAGGACTTCATTGTTGGTAAGGCTAATCTTTCAAAGAACATTTAATGTTTGGGCTATGTCCGCCAACGAACACCATTTGCAGATGTGAAACGGGACATGATTGTCAAGTCCTTTGGTCACTGGTTGTCCGAAGCCGCAGCAAACTTCTAAAAGCAGGAATTCTCGACATATTCCGGGAGAACTCAGCCTTGCGAAAAAATAAAGGGATTTCAATACAGTTTACCCGTACGTCAGTACATTTTTCTATTGGTTTGTCCTGTTTTCTAGTTCCAGTTTATTGTGGGAATACCAGCTGATTATTCCTGATGGATTTTCGTAATTAGAGGTTATAAAATATTGGTGTACATATACAGTGTAGTTCTTGGCATAATGTTTATGTACTTGTAATTGCTCTCCTAATATAGTAACCACTATCACGTTATTAGGTAAATAATTTCATCCAGGATGAAAGCAGACTTATGGTTAAATACATTAAGAGGTGGAACAAATCTCCGTAATTGGATGAATTTATTAGTGGGGGTATTAAAGCGCCGCTTACTTACGTGGTTCTAACGTCAACGGAATCTCGGTTGACATATAAGCCACGACTAGTTAGTCTTGTTTACCAGTTATGCGACTGACTCGTTCTCACATCGTTCAGTGGACAGGGAGGTAGACATTCAGTCGATAAACACTGCGTGTGCCGCACTAACTGGATCACGTTCATTGGTTCGTCCCAGCTAAGTGCAAGTTGCAAGGTATCGACCTGCGTGCTCTTTTATTACACAACTCAACCTTTGTCAACTAATGATGCGAAACCGGCGAATGCACACCACTTGTGCTATCAGGGTTGTCATACGAGAACCCTTGTAGCAAAGCCGTTCCGGAACTGAGTGATTTTTGGCCAGCTTTTGAGCAGTTTGCACTACTGCACCGATCGGCTTTCGAGAGATTTATAGCCTTTTCTGAGTGGATTCTGAGGTGTTTCTGAAGGGCTCTCGAGCGGCTTATCCCAATCAAGTGAGGTATGTGATTACGTGGTTGTTTTTATCACTTTCCCCAAATTACATTTTCCCTCGCTCTCTTTTATCTCCCGAATTATATTTTCTTTGTTGACTATCTTTATTATGTCCATTTTTAGTGCACAAAATAGATCGGTCTACAAATTGTTATATAATGGTATTTTAGTGTACCCAAATCAATATATTGAAATAAATAAATAAATAAATAAATTACTCCGGTCGTCTAATTTACCTAGTATCCATTCTTTTTCGATCCTTGAAAAATAGTTACTAAACAGACCGGTTGGAAACCGTTCGACAACCGATGTTAAAAACGGGGTTTGTGCCACCAGGGAAATCATTGTATGAAAACCGTTGCAAAACCACTCCGAAACCGATCTTTCTTACCTGGGTTTTGAGTGGTTTTGCCATTACGCCCATCGGTTTTCAGGTTTTCTGTCAGTTTGCTTATTAGTTATTTGACACGGACCAAAAATGAATCGAAACGGAGGAAATCGATAACCAAAGTGATGTGCAATGCTTATCTGGCGTCTTATTTTATTATATTGGTTTAAATTGCTAAAATGACCTGGTATAACTCGTTATACATCACCCTTTTTCACGTCCTCGAAATCGGTAAAAAGAGGACAATTATTTGGAAAATCATATCTCTGGAGATAGAAATGAGCACCATAAATCTATTTTTGGAAAAATGACAGAAATTAACAAGGAATATCATGCGCTTCAAAGATTGACACAAACCCCTCAGAAACAGCTGCAAAACTGATCGTCGTAATAGTAAAACCGCTCGAAAACCAGCCAAAAGCCGATCGGTTTTTAGGCGGATTTTTGTCGGTTTCTCAACGGTTTACAAGTGGTTTGTGCCAAATGTTTGAAATACATGACATGCTTTGTTAATTTTTGTCAATTTTCCCCGATCACTAATTACAATGCTCACTTTTATCTCCAAAGTTGTGACTATTCGAATAATTGTTCTCATTTTGCTTATTTCGGGAGCCTGAAATAGAACGATCTGTACCGAGGTATATCTGGGCATCTAGGTGAATTAAACCAATATCAGACGAGATCAGATCAGGTCACAAGACCCGCGGCTTTGGCCAGTGTACGTCCAGGTCCTTGCACTAGAAGGCTGCAATGTTCCTACAGTGCTTCGACTGCCAGATGGTCCGAATGTTTTGATTGTTCAGTGGTGGACTGCAAGTAAGAGAATGGAAGCAGATTCGCTCTTGAAGAACAGGTAGTCACTTTTGATAGACAGGTTCACCGTCTCAACCTGCTGCCATGGATACCCTCGAGAATCCCCGTGAGGATAACTGAATAACTAAAAAAGACCGCAGTTTGCTGTATTTTATTGCTTGACAGGCAAACATGTATCGTGTCTTAGAAAGGAAGAAGGAAGTGGAAGAGAGAAGTGTGACCTGAGGGTATGCTCGTTTGGCCAGTCGTAGTCCGGTCAGGTCGTGTTCCACAGGACTGATATGGCCGGGGCCAGTCGAACGTCCAGAATTCATTCAGTAGTATGTACAGGGATCAGCGCCTTCAACTGCGACTCTTGTAATTCCTTCCAGTTTAGTGGCACGAGTGTATTTGTTCCTTCAGTTGACTGAAAGGAAGAAGTAGAAGAAGCGCTCTTCTCACCATCCAGGCAGGAGGCACCCATGACGTTAGAGTTCCATCACATTTGCTGCCTCAGATCGTAGGCACGAGCACAAGGTACTGAAAAGCCTGGAGTGCACTACAACTTCTCCCTACTCCTTAGTATTCTACTTCTGTAAAGTAACTGACCCACTCAGCATCCAGCATCCCTTTAAAATGCCTTACACTTTGTGAACTAACCATTTCTTCCTTTAGTCTCTCCACATTCCCACTGCACTATTGCTGAAGAAGTTCGCCGGCACATTTAGCATGGAGCGTGGCTTCCACAACTTCATACTATTTCTTCTCGTTCTGTGATCAGTGGCCTGTTCAAATAAACCCCCTGCACTTATGCCCGATAAACCATTCAGGAACTTAAACGCTCCAGTAAAGTCTCCTCTGCAATCATTGTTCATATGACTTCCTTCGTAGTCCTTTACTCAGCCGAATGGCCAGTTGCTGGACCTTTTCTAGGCAGGCTGCATCCTTTTTCCAGAAAAAGGTGCCCTAGCCTGTACACAATGTTCTAAAAGTGGCCTCACTGTGGCCCTGTACATAGGTATGAAGACTTTCATCGTCCTGCAAGGAACTGCTGAGCGCAGCCGGAAGAGCTCACCTCTTGCCTTGTGGACAGCCAACTTGCACTGTCCAGCACGCTGAAGTCCTCAGTCACTTGGACACCCAAGTCTACCGATGACTGCGCCGCTTCAAACGCGAATAACCCATTTTACCCCATGACCATTATTCCCACTGAAGCTCTGGTTATCAGATAACTCTCGTTTTCGTTTAAGGGCATATCCCATTTAGTTGTCCATCTAACTACGCGCGTTAGGTCACTTGCTTGTTCATCACGATCTCCCGATCCCACAACTTTAACACTGTTTGCAAAAATGAAGCACGGTAGTGATAGTTCTTCTACTAAACCATTTTTGTAGAGAAAAAATGTAAGGGGCCTAAAAATGACCCTTGAGGTAGTGCTCTGGTTACCTCTGTGGCATTTGACCCGCGGGTTCCTACTCTAACAATAAAATTTCTGCTTGTCAGCAAGGCTGATACCCACCTGTGTATTTGCCCTTTTTATCCCAAAAGTCTTCAGTTCTCCCATCGATAGGTGGTCGTTGAAGGAATCATATACCTCGCTGAAGTTTAGGTAGGAAACTCCGACCACCTTGCCCTCGTCCAGCTGGTTTGTGACCTAATCTAGGAATACTATAAAGTTTGACAGACAGGATTTCCCCTTCAAAATTCGTGCTGTGCTCTACAGAACAACTTGTGGCTCAGTAGGTGTTGACATATATGTTTTCTTACCAGTCGCTCTAAACACTCACAGAGAATGCGTGTGAGACATACAGGAAGGTAACTTTCTTTATCTGACCAAAACCCTCTCTTGTAGATGGCCGCAAACGTAGCTAACTTTCAATCCAAAGATAATACCCCTTGGCTAAATATGGCACAATATAGACGGCAGACATATCCACTGATCATGGCAGCCAATGGCTGTATGATGACTGGGCGTATACCATCATGTCCCGCCGACTTGTTTGTGTTAAGCCGTTCCAATTATTTCTCCTTCCCCCTTTCCACAAAGTTCAGATTGGGAAGGATAGCAACAACCACATGCGTTTCAGTCGATGTTCATTGTCCCCTATCAAGTCTAAGTACACTCTCAAAGAATAGGCCTAGGGCCTCTGCTCTCCGCTGATCATCAATACTTATTTCACCCCTAACCTTCAAGACCAGAGGTCCAGCTCTACTCCGAAGCATAGCCTCTGACTGGCCATACCCAAAGTAACTTTTTGGGTTTTGTTTAACTTCTCTGGCCGGTGTCAGTTCAAAAGCCCGCTCGGCCTATCGTCGGATTTTTACGGCTGAGTTTCTATCCTGCTTGTACCGTAGCCAGGCGCTTTCGCCACCAGTGGCCTTGAAGATCTGCCAGCTTTTGCCCCTTTTTAAGCCTGTTCGTCGAACTTCTAGCGTCACCAAGCTGGCTTGCCTTTTTCTTGCTCCCCTGGAGTGGGTCAAAACTGTCTTGCAGCTCCAGAAGGTTTCGTTTTATCCTCTGCCACGATTCTTCTACCCCAGCTCCCTCACCATCTACCCCAGTCTGTTTCCGCAGCCCTAGTTCTGAGTTCTCCTATGTTTACCCTTCCAAAATTTCTACCAAATTCTCTCGTGGCACTCGCGAGCCTGAGACAAAGTGAAACCTTAATGATGACGTGGTAGCTTTTGTTCGAAGGTGGCATCAAATCAAACCCGTCTATGTCTTCATCATGCCTCGTGACCACTAAGTTAGGGAGCTAAAGATGCTGTGCATATCGTTACCTCGTGTTTTCTCTAATGTGCTGAACCGGAGCTCTGCCGTGCGTCCACTGCGAAGACGTCTTCCTTGGCTCTGCCCGAGATGGAGCTACCTGTTGTCCAATCCACTCCAAGCAGGTTAAAGTCTTCTACTATTGGAAGTCCGCTTGATGATGCCTGGAGCAGCTGTAGTGCATCCATCAATCTTTTATCCTCGTCTAGTGTTAATTTTGCTCTCCTGTATCCGCATGCACCAGCCGTCCTTCCGGTGCGCAACCTTACGACGACAGCACCCATTTGAGTGTCTTCTGTGCACAAACTCACTTCCGATTCAATGTGCACTAGTCCTCCTGTGACCAGGAGGGTTACTCCACCAGCGGTTGTGTCATTTCCCCTGTCTTTTCGAGAAACGGGATAATGGTCTTGCACCCCCTGTGGCATATGGCCGTTCTGGGGCAGCAAGGTCTCCGAGACTGCGACTATTTCAGTATTGCAATGAGTGCCCCTAGTGGCTATTTCCGCACATTTGTTTACCATGCTGCTTACATTGGTGTGTAGAACGACCGTGGCCCTTGAGGTCGACATAGCGTTTTTCACCTTTATTTCAAGTCTTGTCTCGGGCGGAGTACCTGAAAGACCGCTAAGTTTTTTGCTTTTGATGGACTGGACGTCGCAGTGTGCTGGTTTGCCTCTAAGACTGTTTGTTCCATCAGATCGCAATCCTATGTACGCCTCATGGGCTCCACAGTATCAACTTCCGTTTTCGTCGATCCGAATATTCTAGTGACAGGCGGCCTGAGACTACTTTCTTCTGCCACCGAGACCTCCCACGGCTCATCTTCCAGTGCTTCTTCAATTAACACCACTGCCCGACAGCACTTTTTGGCTTGCTGCGCTGGATATACGTCCCGGTCTGTATGACAAAGCTTGGTCCCCGCGAACCCATGCATTGGGGCAATGGTTGTACTTCTGTTTCTCCTAGGTTGGCGCTTCCTCGTGCCCCTATGCTCATTTTGGAGTATCGGGCATGATGCGATATCTTCCCATGATGAGGTTAAAAATTTCCTCCGCTCTTTCTAGCGCCTGGTCCCTGATGTTTGTGTTTACGAACTCAACCAGGACCAGTGTCGCTGGTTCTGCCTGTAATCCCGGTCACGGATGCTTTCATATGCCGACTCTATGAATTCTGCTTGTTTCCACCTTCTGACTAATGCCTACAAGCCCTAGCAGATACCCTACCTTCATGTTAACCAAATCCCGCCTTGATTTGGATTCCCTGACGGTCATTTCCTCATAGTTCAGTATGAGAAAGTCGCAGCATCTCATCTCGCTGGGTTACCCTCCAGCCCTTATCTCTTGCAGTTCTCCTTTTAATCCCTCTGGGGCTTCAGGCCCCTTCAAACTGAGCTTGCCGTGCCTTCAGAGGCTTTTTCCACTTGTGGTGTACTTGTGGTTTTATTCTTCTTTGGTGGTACTTTTGCTGCATCTTTTGAATTTGGTGTTGAGGAGAGAGGATTTGCAGCACTAATTTACCTTTGAGTCCCTCAACCCGAGTCCCCCTTGTCTTCTCACTGCTCATCTCTACTAGGTCCGTGCAGAAGAGTTTGGTAAGCTCCTTTATCTCCTGAATGCCAGTGTCCTTTGATTCTCAGAATCTTCTGTCTACTTCCAGTTAGTTCGTAGAGGGCCACACGACCTAAAACACCCCCAAATGCTTACAAGCAGATTGATAGACGTCTCCTAACGCAACACCTCTACTACTGATGTCACTGTTGGAGGCTTCAGAAATAACAGTTCGCAAGCAACCTTCTATTGATTGATTGACACGTCCCTTACCCCGCCTGATGAACCATACCCACGGGATGCTGCACATCACTTTGGTCTCATGTGAAACAATCCAATAACAGAGCCAGAATACGCAACACAGGAATTTTTTCTCATTAAAATTCGATACGTTATCCGAACGCGAGTCCACTTGTCCCTCACATCCTTGGTTCCCAACAATGATGCCGAAGATCACTGAGAATCAATAAGTCAATATATTTGTCAGCATAACAGAACAATAAGGCGCGAGCCTACAAGGAGATTTTTCGCTCCGTTTTCTCTTCCAAGACTTCATTTTTCTTTCGATCGGTATCCAGCTTGAAATTGACTCTTCACCAGTTAAAGGCCTTCAAGTTGCGCTGCCTTTTTTTTCTGAATGATAAGGGTTATTGATCCCGAACCTAAACTCACCTTATATATGGATTGCTGTTTCCTCCACATTCATCAACGTTGCCTGTCCATTTCCTCAAAGTTTCCTCATGTCCCCTCGTTTCGTGATGAACTCCCTCTATTGGAATCGGGAATATCCATCATTCCGGGCCAACTTCATCTCCATAGAGAGCCGCTCTCTTCATATTCACCAAAGTTCACGGTTGTACTCCCATTCATTTCTTTAACCTCTCCATGTCCATTACTTACTCCGTGCATAGAACCCGCAATAGGCCTCAGTTACCCACATCTTGCATTATTATGACTTATAACGCATCCCTAGCGCTATATTCTCACGATATATTTTGTATTTTCACGGACCACTACCAACCAGTCGAATCCGAAACCAAACCGTATTTGCCGCGCAAACCTTTATAATTTCAGTCGACTCAAACTATCTCTAGCTATATTGTCTTGCTTCTGACGACTCCACTCGCTTTCTTGAAATTCGTGTATAGTTCATTGTTTTGAGTAACGTTGTACACCATGATCATGCGCTTGCGCATGCGTCTCGACCATGGTCGAGAAATATACCATTATTATTATTATTATTATTAATGAGAAGCCAGCCTGGTGGCGGTCTTGCAATGAAAGCGCACCCATTCAATCAACTTGTTTTGGCAGTCCGTCGAGTAATGCTCCCCTGGAATCCCTGAGCTCTTTTCATGTGCTCACCTTTGGCACACCTAGCACGAGATCCCTTTCCGCACTCGCTTCGAACAGGCCTCAGATGAGTAAGGGTAAGGCGCTTTCGGCAAGGTTTGAAACAAACAAAATGGAACACTGACACCGACTCTGTAAAAAAGAGCAAAAATTGGTTCCTTTGCGACTGAGAGCCATAGAAAACAATTTCAGTCTGAGATCTATGTGTCAGTAAATGGTTTCAACACTATTTATTGGTCTAAAAATAGTAAGGGCTTCTGTTATACCAATTTAAGAAAGAGGTTTGAGGTTCAAACTAAATTCGACAGTACCGCCCTAATTTGACGGCTCGAGGCCTTGAAGTAGTACTCGGGTACGAGACTGAAGCCCGAATGATCCCGGATAGTGCGATTACCTTGTTGTCAGAATGTCAACGGTGAGCTAGAAGACAGCGAAGCAATGGAAAAGAGAGGGGGTTCAAAATACAAACTCTGACGGTATCCGGCATCTGGTATTCCGGTGAGCTGCAAGCTAGACCACTAGACAGCACGAAAGTGTTCTGGATCCTGGACTTGGGTGCACTTTGATTCCTGTATAGCCGTTGAGCTGGAAGGCAGATCACCGTACAGCAAAGAAGGTTTTTCGTTTAGCCCGAGAAGCGTATAAGATTCTGTCTTGGAAAATCCTTTGGAAGTCAAGGAGAGAGACTTTCGGACCGCGCGCCCCGGGTGCAAGAATGAGAAGTCGTTGATTAGAAAATGGAAACGCAAATAAACGCACACTTGTTGATGACCTTTCCATAAATGTATGGTTATAAATTTGCTTTTTTTCTTTTCGGTAACCTTGGGGGGGATTGAGAGAAGACACGGAAGGTGATTTTGTCTCATCTATTTTTCATCTCTTACTAATTTATTTCATCATTTAGCACATCGATTTATTCAATAACTTTTATTCACTTACCTAGTTGCTTTCTCTATGACCGGTCGAAAAGAAACGGAGGAAAAGCAACCCTAAAGCGAGAATGATTACAGATGCAGATTAGTCTACAAGTAGGCCAGGACCTAGCCCCAGATGACGGCCTAACAGTGCCTTAAATGCTGTTTTAGAGGATTCCCCTGTTATCTCTTGTGGAAGATAATTCCAAGTCTTTATAGAGTAAGTTGTACAAAAAGAAAAGACCTCCTTGTACACGTCTCACTTCCAGAGGATGGAAATTCTTTTCAGTCAGGCGAGCTGAGTAGGAGATGTTACAAACCATGCACCATCTTCGTTGCCGTTCTCGAGACTCGTTCCAGCAGATCTTGATCCTTGATAAGAATGGTGGGTAACATTTGAATGCCACATTAAAGCACAGAACAAAAGCACGTTCCTCGGAGGAGATGGAAGTCTTCTTTTGATATATGAGGGGAAGGACGCCTTATCACACAGAGAGTGCGGAAACCATATTTGCTGGTTTTTCCCTGGTGAGAAGAAGAAAAAAGGTTTTTACTGGGCCAAAATCCTAGTATTCGTGGTGGTCTGCATTTTAGACTTTAGTACTACCACTGATAGGGAAATTATGGTCGGGAATCCTGCAGAATGTCACTGAGACTTATTTTTCGCCATTAACTGCCAGGCACTATTCAGAAGACCGGCATTTTGCTGCAACCATGACTGCTTGCACTTCTATTGGATTAGATCCCCATACTGTCACACCGTCCTCGTTAGTTGCAATGTTGACGGGGATAATATGAGTTAGGTCATTGATATAGATAGGAAGATTAAGGCGCCAAGTACCGAAGCCAAAGGAACACCTATAGAGACCGAGGATGAATAGGAGTAAGATGGCCCCATTCTTACCGCGAGGCGCCGACGTGTGAGAAAACTGCAGATAACTGAATGCAGCTGACCCGAAACGTCTTGCATTTTTAACTCCAACAAGAGGACATCCTGGGCGTTCTATCGAAGACTTCGGCAAAGTCGCTGAAGGTAGCATGAGATATCCGTCCACCACCAAATGCTTGTGTTAGACGGTCCATCACAGTCACCATATTGGTGACGCAGGGTCTACGAGGTAAGAGACCCTGCTGGGAAGGGGCAAGCAGTCCACGCCCTTTGTGGTGATCTAGAATGGCAGTTTTCAGAATGCTTTCAGTACCTTGCGAGGCAAGGTAGTGAGACCAATTGATGCGTAACTATTCGGAGGCTGACGGCTTCCTTTTTGAAAGTGGTTGTGCAGCCCCCTGGTGGCTTTAAAGCAAGGGAAGAGGACGAAGTCTAATAAGCACACCTAAGTTGACGGTAAAGGATGGACTTATCGCTTCTCGGTCCAGAGTAGAAAGTCCCTTCGATAGCTTCGAAAGTATGGACTCATCCTGGATTTGCAAGGCTTTCTGATTTCAATGAATCCATTTGCATCAGTAGTTGGGTCTATGGACCTAATAACTGCAAGCTGTCGCGCACGCTCTTCTGAAAGGCAGCGTATGCTTCTGGGGAGGGGCGTTTCTTTCCATCGGTTTCGCGAGTTCTTGGTAGAAACAGATGGTCCGCGGCGCCAATGTACTGTTCTATTAGCCCTTTGACTTCGTCCACGTCTGGTTCCCAGTCGAAGCTGTAAAGCTGAGGCTGTAGATGAATCCTGATCTGTGGAAAATCAGTCCTTTTTATAGGTTAAGAGCTCGCATTTAAGAAATCACACTTGGGCCATCTAGTTACGGAGTCAAAATTCAATATCATTTGATCAATCATTCCAAGTGGAGGGACAGAAAAGACCACGTCCATAAGGTGACTCCCGTTGGTGACGACGAGACCTGAAGGAGATGAATCTTGTCCCAATATGTATTTGGTGTTAAAGGGGACTCGCTGTGTCCAATTAAACTCTACTTTCAATCTATCTCAAGATTACCTGAAGCTGCTGTCTGAGAAGTGAAGTCTAACCAAGTTCCCCCCAGGATCATCAGAATTGACCCGCCACAACAGAGGTGTAAACGAGTTTTGGGCCCTAATTTCACCTACGCGGTCTGTGAGGGCATTTCTGGATTCTGTATTGCAAGCTGGAGATCCGTATATGACTCATATCAGAAGGACCTCACTAGAAGGTAAGACACTCCTGGCCCAAAAACAGCCCAGAAAGGGAATGGGGTCTAAGTGTAAGGCCACATCTGGGGGTAGCAGAGAGCTAAAGAAAGGAGCCACACCACCTGCTCGACCTTTCGTCAGGTCCTTACAGGTCAACGTGTAGCCACTGCCCGATATCTCGCCGTAGTGGCTGTCCGAGCCACGAGAGCCAAGTCTCGGTGGCGGCAGCAACTTGGGGTTTCTCATGGACCGTCAAATGCCTCGATTACAAGCAGCTTGTTTGAATGGCGAGACAACTAGTGGAGAGAAGCTTTGACGACCATCCATGTAAGACTGAATAAACATGGGATTGTGGAGCTGGTGGGGATGGAATCGATGAAATATGGGGGGGAGTGGTAGGGAGTTTGGAGAAGCTTGGAACAGATAAATTGATGGGAGGAATGCTAGGCTGGCAATGGGCTTCCAGGGGGACCGCTCATGAGACGGATGTTGAGGTAGCATCCCGTTCATATTGCCAGCTGCAATGGGTCTAGGAGTTTCGAGACAGTGTGGTGCGAAAACTGGGATAAGCCAGGTGCGCCCCGCTTATACAAGCCCATCGTAGTTCTGGTCCAGGGCTACGCATGGCTAGACAGATGACCTGTGGCTTTCATCCCTACCTTGTTCCGAGGGCTCGGGGAAGAGTTCCGCGGCTTCGGATCACCCAGCACACCTGTCTCTACTCTTTGAATCACGTGGGTGGGAGGAGGCTTCTTTAGCTTCTTCTTAAGATGCTTCGATTTTTCCTCGTGGCTTGCTCTGCCGCCGGTGGTGGGCTAATCAAGTTCACTGGCTGCATTGCCCAACCCGTTATTCGGTGAGGCTGAGATCTAAAAGATAGCGTATATTGTTTAGGTGCAACCCCCTTGGTGCGACCCATCACGGCCTTAGATTCGGGCCCATTTTTGAGGTTAACTTGCGTTGGTCGTCTGACAGGGGTAATCCGAAGCTTCGGATCGCCTAAGGTGTCCGATACAACTACTAATTACCTGGTGTTATATCTGATTTGTGAAGGTCTGTCCGGGGGGACTCTTTGCGCTGTGTCATTTGCCTCCCCTATCTGTGCATTTTGCGTGAAGCAGTCGAACACTCTGCGGTGAGGTCAAACAAACAGGCAACCCTAGAATTTGTCTGTTAGTTTGACAGATAAGCCAGAAGCACCCTGCTGGGGTTCGAATCCTAAGAGATAAGAGGGCACCAAGTATTTGTTTTGCTCCCTCCGTAGAAGCAATTTTCTTATCGAAACTACCTCAAAATAAAAAAGGCTTTTGGGGCAGATATCCAAGTACTGCAGCTCCACAGTAGCAATAACAATGCGCTTTTCTGAGATCATGGAGGATTTTGAGCCACTGCTTGCTCCGGCGAAGGCGAAAAACGGTCGCCTCTTCGTACTCCATCTTAGTTTTCATGGTCTCAAATGTGTTTTTGAGACCAAAATACCCTGTCCCTTATCTCCGACTGGCAATCTGAGGCTGGGGGAATCACTGTAAGACGGCTTTCAGTCCACTGAGACCTCTGTACATTGTTTCACGGGAATCGCGTCATCGTCTAGTAATTCGGAAAAAATCTCAAATTGACCTCTTTTTTGAAAATGAGATGGAATAGCCCGAGAAATACTTCGGGACCAAGGCTGCTAGTACTGGCACAATATCAATAGACTGCCACCTTCGGGAGAAAGCAGTCCACACAAACAAAATTCACATATAACACGAAAGCACCAAAACTGTTTCGTTTAAACGCAGAGCAGCAAGGCTCAAACCAACTTCTAAGGTACCGCCAAGCTTCAGTTCAGTTGAAGCCTATATTGATATTTAACTCTTTAAGACTTGAAGTAGTAAACGGGTGCAACACTGAAGCCCAGACGGTGCCGTATCTTGTGATTATCCTAACATCTGAATGTCACCGGTGAGCCTGAAGTCTATTATCAAGAAGGGCTGCCACTCCTGGACACAGCTTTCCAGGTGCGGCCGAACAAAAACCTGGGAGCACTGGTTCCCCTGAGCTGCTGAAGTCCTCTGGAGGTTTTTTGAGTGACCGCGCAGCGCTGCGCTTCTGATTGGAAACTGTCTAATGTAACTACCCCAGGGAACCTTGGTTTTATCATTTTTGTGATCTCAGTGCTCTCGTTTACCTCTCTAAGGTATCTAGTTGGTTTGGGTCTTTGCCATCCACTGCGCGAGTGCAGTTACTGGCTTTTAGTGGTAAATCCCAGACCGCCAAAAGGCGATGCACCGTGTTCGGTCGAGCTGCGTGGAATCTGTCGCTGTGCAGCCCACTAATTTCACGTCGTTCTCGAACGCGAAGTCCATGACCAAGTTGTTTATGAACGGGAAGAACAACATAGGTCCAAGGACGGGGCTCTGAGGCACACTGCCTGGCAAATGCAGGTCATGGGACACGCTATTTTCCAACCTGACTTGAAAATTCCCACCGGTGACACACCTATTGAGTCAGGCAAAGATTTTCGGAGACGGACCGGAAGCACTCATTGGTGGTTAAGTGAGTCGCATGCCTTCTGGAGGTCAAGGTAGGAGACCTGTACTCTGCCTCTCTGGTTCGACCTTCAGATGACCCCGTCCGTGAAAAAGTGAGGTCTGGCAAGCGGGGTCTCTGACGAACTAACCCATTCTGCTTTAGCGAGTTCAACCTGAGGGCAGTCATGTACTCTGCAACCCTTCCCAGAAAAAAGCACTCCGTTGCTCTCAGCAATACAGCAGCTAAACTAACAGGCTTGTAGCTGAAATAGTTTTCTCCATCCTCGGCTCTGTGGATTGGGGTGACCGTCTACTTAGGCTACTCCTGGGGAAGGCAACCTTCTTCTCGGGAGACGCCGAACGGCGTAGTCGGCGGCCGAAGCAAAAGCTAGGCCAAAGGCTGGACGATCGCTGAGAGAAAGTAATCGAGCCCTGCTGCCTTAGCCCCTTACTAAGCCATTTACAACCTTGGGTATCTCACTTATTGTGACGGCTTCCCCCGACACTTGGACAGCAGCGGCGAAGGCGAGCCGCAAAAGGCCTTGGGTCCTGTTACCCCGTCCGTACACTTACTGGAACTGTTGCCAAAGTTTCTCCTACACTATCTGGTCTATGAGGTGGTAGCTACTTTTCCCTTGTTTGGGCTTCTAGTGTGCCGAGATTCAGTGTAAGGAGAGAACTGTTGGGCTACGATTTTTAAGCGGAACCTCGGCCCGAAGATCTGAAACATCTGATGGGAACCTGGTGATCACAAAGTACAGAACAGATGGACCCTGCTCTTGCTTCACCAGGTTCCGTGGGAAAGGTGCTGGGGCGGGCCCTCGCCCTGTGTAAGTCAATTCTAGCAAATCCAGCAACGCGTAGCCAACTGAAACGAATTTCAAAACCGTAAAAGGATAGATTCGTAGTTTTTACAGCAATAAATTGAAATTCACAAAGAGTACAAATACATGCAAATCTCATGCATGTGGACAAATAGACGGGACAGTAAAACCCAAAGGTTCAATTTCCCGTGGCTCAAGCACGACAGTTAGGAACGGTTCAAGGCCCGCTTTGAAAGTCTCACATGAATCATCAAACGTTGAAAAGTGTGGCGTATGGACGAGCTTCTCAAAGTGATGGCAGATGTGGTCGAATTTAAAAGCACGTGGGACATTTAGAAGGGCTTTCGATATTTGTTCTTTACACTCTGTGAGCAGCCTAGCAGACTACTGCCGAATGGTTTCCTGGGTGCCTTTCCGTTTACCTAGTTTACGTCCGGCGCTTTGAGGCCATCCACCACCTGGACTTCCCCTAAGCCCCTGAGAGTCCCCATTTGTTGCATAAGCCGGTCATGTACCTTCGCTGAAAACGACGAGCCGACATACACAACGACAATTCTCCCTTCCTCGCGGTAAGCCAAGAGGGCAAACTAGGTGCTTCGTGAACTGGGTAGATCCAGCTCTAATTTCCCTCGCTGGTGTTCGGGCCATCGCGTGAGAAACAGTACCTCTCTGTCTCGCTTCCGTGCAGCCTGCCCTCACAGTTGACTACAAAGCCGGGACGTATTTGGCGTGTCATGTCCTCCTGGGGTTGAATCCAGGTCTCAATCGTCCCTTCCGGGTCTGCATCTGGCGTGCGAGCTGGAATTTCCTTTTTGTGGTACGTCTGTCAGTCATCTTTTAAAAACTCTAAAATAGCATGGGTAGTGAAATCTGCGAATTGCCCAGAGTTTCACTTGACTTCGCGATAGAGGTACAACCAAGGTAAACTTGTTACCCGGAAAACGGCATCAATCAAGAGCTTCGGATAGTACTTTTATCGGAATATGCACCAAGGTAATTCGTGTGGTCCTGTGAACCAGAATAATTATATTTCTATACATTGATAATTTTCGGTTTACTCTGTTCGGGGTCTTTCAACTCGTTACCCAGGGTCACACCTTTATTTGTCTTTGTTGAGGCTAATGATTGAAGTAAACGTAGGGAAGCCCTAAAATAATTAAAATCGCTACCCCTTGGCCTGATTTATCTCAGATGATTCGCGAAGCCCCATATACTGAGTAAATTTTCCTATGCGTCAGAGTCGACTCCATCAGTATAAACTACGAGAATTTTGAGGTGCAAGGGGAGAGCAACCTAAGATCCCATTACTTGGGTAAGGATAACGGGTGAGTTGTACAATAGTAGGTTTCAGAGAAACTCGAAACGGTAGAACCACTGAAGCGCATTTCTCAGCACAGAACTCAATTTCCCCAAAAATAAAACCATCATTCAGGGCATTCTAAAAGGCACCGTGTATTATGCAATGCGTCGCTAACATTTATTCACAAATTTTGTGTTATCACCAGCCGGGAATAGGACTCTATGGTGCAATTTAAGAGGGGAACCACTATCACCCACTGAAAATGAAGTTAAGATTACTACGCAGCCTTGAGTGACGCCACTACAAACAGAGGGATGTTCAGAAAGACAGCCATCGATTGATGTAACTTGCATATAGAAAATCCCCAATGAAAGTTTCCACGTGTATGCAAACCCCCCAGGAACATCACTTCCACAATAATTGTTGCACATCCTACAGCACACCAATGGACACATCTGAATAGTCCTGTCTATATTTTACATGCTTGAGATATCTCTGCCCATAAGATTCCCGTCTAGTTATTGAAGTGAGAAAAAACAGCAAGCTTCGATGGACTTGGAATTACATTACTTGTCCTGCTGGTTTGACAGGAGGTAGGAGGCTAGACTAACTAAAAGCCGAAGCTGACCAGGGAGAAATTATTAACGAATGCCCACTAAAATTCGTCGGGCAAGGCAGTGTGTGGCAAGGCAGGCAGGAAGGAATAAATTGCATAACATTTCCAGCACAAAAGATAACTAAAATTAGGCTGAAAGCTCCGGAGAAATTTTGGCTCGAAGAGTCAGGGAAATAGTCGGAAAATGACACCAGCGAAGGGATTTAGGAAAGTAGATTATTATGGTAGTCCGTGCTACTGTGGAGAGGTTCCACCATTTTACGCACGCGGAGTTGGAGCGGATGAGAATTCCAGTGAATCCAATTAGAGTCATAGTACTTTCAAAGAAAGGCCCATCACCGATTCGTATTTCGAAGTGGGCAGGGACACAGTTCGATTTGGATTCATGCGGATGCGGTGTTAAACCGCCCACATCTGGAAGGAGAACGAAAGAGAAGCAAGAGCCTGGCTTCTGCCCCAGCTGTGGGTGTTAGCGGCGAGGGTGACCCAATTTCCTTCGGCGGAAGCTTTGGAATGAAATATAAATAAGCCCTTATTTCAGTAGTAATATGTACCTTGGAATTCATGAACTGTGGACAGCTAGATTTTTATGGCGAGCATGCACAAAACCCAGAGACTTAGCAGTGGGGAAGAGATGTGGAGAGATAAACCTTAAGTGCGCCTGAAGTAAGGCGAAAGGTGCTGTAGGAGATGACAATAGGCAATAATGGACCTGATGGAATTAGGGCACCTTATTTGGTATTCGAGAAAAAATCGTGAACCACAGATGGGTGCTCAAGATAAAGAAGGATGCGACATGATAGAAAGTGATGGGCTGCGTGGAGCTGTAGAGGGTGTAAGGTCGAATCTCGCAAATCGAGCAACGCGTAGCCAATTCAAACGAATCCCAAAACCAGAACAAGATTGATTCGTAGTTTCTACGGTACTAAATTGAAATGCACAAAGGATACAAATATATACGAACCTCAAGTATGCGGCCAAATAGACTTCACAGTAAAACCCAAAGGTCCAAAGCCCCGTGGCTCAAGCACGACAGTCAGAAACGGTTCAAGGCCAAATTCAAATGTCTCACATGGATAAACAAACGTGAAAATGTGTGGTGTATGAGCGAGCTTTCCAAGATAATGTTAAATACAGTCAAATTCACAAAGCACGTTGAACATTTAGAAGGATTTTCAGTATTCGTTCGTTACACCGCCGGCCAAAATCCTTCCGCGAAAATGGTTGTCTATGGTTCAGGAAGGGGTCATGATTCTCACCCTATCTACCTTTAACTTATTGTCAGTGCCTGTGGATACTAACTTCCTGTGTTATCTGAACGTGAAACAGGTTTTTGCCGTAGTCATCATCGCACAATCCATAAGGAACCAATTCCAAATCCCGCTGCACAACTTGAGATTGACATATTCATCAGGAGACCGGCGCATATAGTCAGACGCACAATGAAGATGAAGGCTTCGCAGAGTGAAGTGTTTCGCCGCACGAAATAAGTCTAAGCATCACAAGCAGTAACCCATTGCAGCAACTGGTTAAACTAATTTTGTTTACAAGCTTGAGCGCAGAAGTTGAACGCAGGTGCAACGCCTAATGAGATATCGCGTAAAATTGACAGGTCACGAACCAGTGGAATTACATAAAATTAACGCACCAAATCTTCCGAAAGAAATGAAAACCGGTTTCTGATTATGAATAAATTTCGAAAACAAGTGTACGGCGGACAGTATCGAAATACACATGAACACGGAGATTGATCGAATACTGGCATCTATCAGAGTATTTCAAAGTTTTTCTGTGCACAAAATATGTGACAATCAATATTGTATAAAATGTAAATAAATGTTCTTCTTTAAAGATAATAATAGTTTCACAATGTGCTCGCAGCTAGTATGCCTCACCTGAACTGTTCAAGTGAAATACTGGTGAATTTCTCCTCTTCACCTATGTGCACGCTAGATAGAAACTGGAACTAAGTAAATTTGCAACCTTTCAGAAAAAATGGGTCCAGTTGATTAGTTGTAGGGCATGAAATGCAATAAAGTGCTGAGTAACTCGGAGCGAGGCAATCTGCGAGCTACTTTGTCTTTTGTATGTGGTTTCGAGCTCGAATCATCAACATTTTCCTCGCTGTTTCCTGCTACGAGTGGATTAACTCTCTGATGTCTCGAACACGTTCTTCGTTTCTTCCGTTTCCTGTAATGTAACACAACTGTAGGATCTGTCCAATAGGCAAGGCTCAGTTCGGCGGTGGTGCAGTTCTCTTTTAGCATTCGTGCTACCTTAAAACCCAATACAAGTGCAATCGTTTTGAGCTCGTTTAGGGATACTGACTTCAGCTCAGCAATTTTTGTTTTGGCAAAGGGCACTTTGTTTCGCCGCCGGCCATGCAGTTCCACCCAGGTACCGTACACTGTCACTGGGTCGGCAAATTCCAAGCTGCTTTGGGTGACCTGCTGGTGTCCTTTTTTGAGATATTTCAAAAGCCTCCGGGCAACTTTTCCTTTTCTCAATAAGTGACTTGACGGTGGTCTCTCGGGTATAGCAACTTCATGTTGCCCACTGTGAAGTCCCGTCTTTGAATTCGCCATCGAAAGCGCCGACTGATCCTTCGAGTGAACTTCGCTTTCCTGAGATGGACCGTTGGATTCAATATCGAAAGGCTGATCGTGTTCTACAGAGACACTTCTCTCAGCAACATTTGAGCAATTTATTGATGCCGATTGTTGAAGTTCGCTCGTCAGGGGTCCGAGAAGTGTCCAGCCTAGTATCGTTCGCGTAGCGAATGGTTCTTTTCGATTGCTTATGCTCTGTTCAAGCACCCAGTGAGCCTCTGGTACATTGCATCCAATTAGTATGTCAACGTGGGGGCTAGAAACTTCTTCGAACTCTATGTCCCTGAGATGAGACCATCTCTTGGCGATCGATCTAACAGAGTCGACTGGTCTCATTGGCAAGCTGTCTATTGCAAAAGCTTCCGGAATTTCTACGGTCCCCTCATCAGATAAAGACGTTAACTGCAGGGTCAGCCTCTTAGAATTGCTAACATGACCCCCTGCAATCGTGCTGATAGTGAGCGAGGTAGGCTCGCCTACTAGTTCACAGCTTTCTACAAGCTCGCGAGTAATCAGCGAGGTATCCGACCCCGTGTCCAAAAATGCATTGACCCTCCTCAGTCCTTTAGGTGTCACGATACCGACAGGTACGATGCCTAATCTTGCCGGTTTGAAATCATCATGTCCCGTTGAACAGACAATTTTGGGTTCATCTGGTTGAATAGGTCTATTGTTGAGAAGGCCATGCAGTAACGAGTGATGATTACCCAAGCATCCGTCTTGGTTGCATTTCACTCTTAAGCTGCATTCAGAGGCTCGATGAGAGTTGTTCAAACACATAAAGCATAAGCCAATCCTTTTTACTGTGCACCACCGATCGGGTACACTCATCCCATGAAAGGTCGGACAATCTGGTAACCGATGCAGGGAGTTGCATAGCTTGCATTCAGCTGACCTCTCGGGTTCTTGACTTATCATGTGCATGTTAGCCAAAGACTGGGTTTGGTTACAGTCCTTCTCCACAATTCGAGATGTTGGTTCCCTTCGCGCCAGTCTGCAACTTTCGCGTACGATTTGTCCAAATCGGCTGTTGGCGATACGGGATTGACGACCTATGAACTCCGTCAAATCGTTGAACGTAGATTCCCGCTCAAGCATATTTATTTTTTCAGCTTCCTCTGCCCATCGGCTCTGTAAATCAATAGATAGACATCGGACAATGCATTCCTGTGTGTGCAATGCATTCAGATCAGACTGGTATCCTAAGTGCTCCAGTGCTATACTGCAATTCTGCATTTTTATCACCAAACTCGACAGTGATTCAGCCTTGCCCTCAGTCCTTTTTGCCTCCAACAAAACACTATCAATCAGGCTTCGAGCCACCTTGAATGGTTGTCCAAACAAATCTTTCAGGATTCTGCGCGCCCTGATGTACCCCATCGGTGGATCAAGCATCGCGCAGCCTTCGATAGCACTTTTGGCTCTCCCACGACAGTAATGTAATAAATACAAAAACCTTTGACCAGGATCTGCAACTTTGCACTCAACAAAATTTTCGAACTGTTTCATGAATATACAGTATTGCTCGGGGTGCCCGTCGAAGTGGGACAGCTCCACTCTCGGCAGGTCAAGAGCCAAAACCTCGGTAGTTTCAGGCTGTCTCAAGGGTTTATATTCGTCGATCACAGTGCCTTTTCGATGTTGACATTGTGAACTACGTGGACTCTTTGCTGGCTCTCTGAGACCAGTTCCTTGTGTAAGGGGCTCTGCTTCCTTTCTGGCTAACCGCAGCTCGTTTTCTAATTCTATTACTCTCATTCTATAAGTACTAATATCGTCAAACGCATCGCGGTTAGAAATATATGACCTGGCACTGACAGAGCTAGTAAACTTAGTATTATCTAGAGAATCAATAACACCCGAACCATCCCCAGAGACTTGCCGAGTTATTTCCTGTTGTCTCAAAATGTCCTTGCTTCCTCGTCTGGGCATTTCCAATGAGTTTTCTTGTCCAGGTTCCACTTGAGTACTGTAAGGTCGAATCTCGCAAATCGAGCAACGCGTAGCCAATTCAAACGAATCCCAAAACCAGAACAAGATTGATTCGTAGTTTCTACGGTACTAAATTGAAATGCACAAAGGATACAAATATATACGAACCTCAAGTATGCGGCCAAATAGACTTCACAGTAAAACCCAAAGGTCCAAAGCCCCGTGGCTCAAGCACGACAGTCAGAAACGGTTCAAGGCCAAATTCAAATGTCTCACATGGATAAACAAACGTGAAAATGTGTGGTGTATGAGCGAGCTTTCCAAGATAATGTTAAATACAGTCAAATTCACAAAGCACGTTGAACATTTAGAAGGATTTTCAGTATTCGTTCGTTACAGAGGGGTCGTGAAGTACGGAGGTGAAGAAGGAAGCATCATGAAACTTTTGAGCAGCTAGCTATTGAGTCAAAATCCCATCTTGGCTAGGACGATAATATAGACGAGCAAGTCACCAAGGGTGATTATTGCGAGTATCGGTGGTGAAGCATTGGAGAAAGCAGGCTCCATACCTAGAAACACGTGGGATCCACTATGTTCTGACTAGGACCTTGCTGGCATGCCAGGAGTATACTTGAATATTGGCAAGAAAAAGCAAGGCGTGTAGACTGTATGACTAGTAGAATCCTTTATGGTCATTGGCACACTGAGAAGCTGGACAACGCCAGCATAAAGTCTGGTTCAGGAACAGTGAGAAGAGGGAAACGGGATAGGACTGGAATTTCAACGAGGAAGTTCACTCAAAAGGTCTACATCCAGTGCCAAAAGTAAGCTGCACCAAAACGCGCTCTATATAGGGAGGTATCACTATACACATCAAGTAGCACCCAGCGACTGGAGCGCCCGCTGTGATCCACAGTTTTGGGCGTTCCTTTTGTAGTTTTTTCAGAGCCTGATATTTAGTTCTCAAGAGAGGTGAGGCTGCTTTTTATTGTCGACCAGAGCCTTCAAGCCCCTCCCGAAACATAGACCACACGTGGAAAGCCACGGTTTGAACAGCTCGGTTACACCAGCCATTCAGTGGCAACACTGCTCCTCCCTCCCCGGGAAGTGGGCAACACGCGACATGGCAGGAGTACTGGGAGGAAATGTAGCAGGGTATTCTTCCTGGCTTTCTGTGCCAATCTCTGTTTTCGGTGTTTGTATAGTCTCGCTGGCGGTCAAACCTTTGTGGGGAGACAACTGCAACCGCGAATGCCCGAAGGTGTGCCGCGGAAACACTAGCTACACCTGTGAAGCCAGGAGTACCAAGGCTATATACATGAGAAGCAGAAGGCGGGGGCAGGTAGAATTTGAAACAGCCTGAGGTCGTTTGATGGGACTCACCTTCACCGAATCATGGGTCGGCGCAGAAATAAAGTGCCAAGTGTAGCGCCCAAACAAAGGTTGATCAGATACGATAACAGCTAGAGCATGGTCCCAACTACTGGGGAGAAGATATTATAACTGAAGGCCACCCTCAAAAGTCATGCCGATAACTACGGTATCGTTGCTTGGTTGCAGAGTAGTACTCGCAGTGAGATGTTTACTCATACTACCCTGAAACCGGTGTGAGGAGTAGGAGCAACGTACGCTATCCGGAAGTTTGTTACAGATCCTACTGCACACAAGAAGGACACACTTAGCCCTGGGAGAGGGCCTGACATGCGGAACAGGCAGGGAAAAAGCTCTGTGCCTCAGGGGATAGGTACAATTCGGGTTGAAGTTTGTTTGGGTGGAAGAAAATGGGTGAAGGGTGAAAAGCTTGTACAAGAAGAATAAGCCTAACTGCAAGCAAGGCTGCTTAAGCGGATGAATTTGAGGGAGTTTCTATCCCCGTCGGCTTGTGAGAGTGGCGGATGTACGCCTTAGAAGTCTGGCAGGGACAACTGGATAGTACTTATGAACATAATGGCAGAGCGCGATACATTAGAAGCAAGAAGAGAGTAGCATTCCAGAAGGGTTCCGACATGGGTAGTGAGAAAGAGGGGTCGGCTATCGGAGTTTCAGGTACTGAAGTATCAGACGAGTAGTGCGCCCGGTTTTAGCAATTTAGAAAGAGGCAGATTCATGGCAGTTTAGCGAACATAAGCAGTGCAGCCCTAGATCTCGAACTTAGAGGTTACTGGGATCACAAGACTGCCCACAGTGAGAGTGCCAACGGGAACATGGCACAAGTGGAGTTGTATAGTGCTTCTTGCAAGAGAAAATTTTGTATGTCAGGTGGAGCAGAAGCTACTAAGGGAATTTAGATAGACTTTGATAGCTTTTAATCCGGGGTGATGTTTGCGGTGTCGAGGCCATAGGGAAGTTTTTGACGTCATCGGCTAAAAGTAAAGCGATCCCATGGCGAATCGTGGGGAAATTCTGTTGGCAATCATGATGAATAAGAGTGAACCCAAAGCACTACCTGAGAGTGCGCCAGAAGTGGTGGATTTTGGTGATGATAGGTGGTCGCCAGTCAGAACCGTCAGTGAAAGGCCGGATATGTAGGAGCAGGGCCAAGAGTGCAAAAGGTGGGCTACGCCGAAAGAGAAGATTTGGGACAGAAAATGAGCATGAGGCACGCGATCAAATGCTTCGGTCATACAAAGAAATACGACGGTGGCTCATTCAGCACGAACTAAGAAAGTAGTAGAACTTGTAAAAAAAAACAAATGACGTGAGGTACACGGACGTTTCTTGATAAATCCATGATGATAGCCATTTAGCAGGTTGTTGAAGGTCAAGAAATCCTGGATTTGAATTCTGGCTAGACGTTTCTTGAGGTTGCACATAGTTGGCATGTGGCTTATTGGTCGATTGTCATCCGGATCTCGGGACGAATCACTTTTAAAGCATGGAATAATCACTAAGGATTTCCTTTGTTTAGGGACGGTGCTGTTCATCATAGGAAGCGCGAGGAGGCTGGGAAGAAACGGGTCCATATCGATACCACCGGAAGGGTAAGAGCAGGAGGGACACTACTCGAGCCTGGTTCAGCAGAGGTCGTGGTCCTGGAGGTGAATCTTCCGGTGTCACTGGAGTTAAAACTAATAAGGGAGAGAATGGCACCAGTGGATGGAGAAAGTATGGGGAAGGCAAGTGAGTCGGTGCCATCAAGGGAGAAGAAAGGTAAAATTTGAGTGCTTTCGCTGCGGCTCCATTCGTTTCAACAGCAGAGGACCCGGAAACGATTGATTTTTGAATATTGCGACGCGAGAGAAAATGCCCTTGTCTGAGCAAATTTGCAGATTTCCTTGGCTTGTTAGGATTGTTCAATGCTCAGGTCTCCATAGGTCTACGAGGTGTTGCTTCTCTGCGATCGAAAAAGTGTTGTGTTGAGGTACAAAGTATTTATGTTGCAGCTAAGGGATCTTACCTTCGATATGCTCCTTGCGGATTTCCCTCTTGAGAGAGCGCCGGTTGAGGGTGCAAGTGGCCAACGGAGTAGGTATAGTCAGATTATTCTGGAAAAAAGTGATGAGAATGCGGTAAGCCTGCGCAATTGGTGTGCTCACGGAGCCGTGGAGGACTGAGAACATGCAGTCCATGAAAAACAGCTCAAAAGGGCGGGGGAGGCGGAGAAATTTTGCGGCTGAATGATATTAAGTTTAAGAGGTTTACATGATGGGGGCTGTTTGAAGTACCGTCTGAGAAAGAGGGCTGTGGTAGGATCGGGAATGGTGGAAAAAACCAAACATTTTGGAACAATGTTGGACCGGGTGGGTTGAAGAGGGAAGGCACCAAGAGGTCACGGGATGACAAGTTAGGCAGAGTTGGCTACGAAGGAGAGCAGCACGGTGGGTTGCAAGTGCTGGCAGCAAAAAAGCGAGTGATATTGTTACTTCGCTGGGAGTGTGTACCGTTTGAGTGGGTGTCTAGTTCGGAAGTAGAATGGATGGGCACTGGCATTGTGACAGTATACCAAGAGGCCTGTTTGGCTGTGGTTTTTGCGCGAAAATCTGATTGAGTCCAAGAGATACAGGGAGGTTTCTGTTTAGCATCCTGGACTTCAAAGCCTTTGGTAGCGAAGAAGGGCGGATTAATAGATTTTGGGCCCAATGCCAGGGGTTTCTATAGATGCCGTAAGGTGGCAGTTGAGGCTGGGCATTTAGCGCGACCACTTTTCGGCCCAAGGGTGACGAAGCAGACGGCAGGGGCGAGTGTGTGTAATTTTCGAAGCAGCTTCGTGGTGGCTGGGCTGTGGGGATTTTCCCAGCGAGCCGACAGTGAGGCCTCTGTCAAGGGTGATTCAGCTTCGGTGTGGCGCACTCAGACGGACAAGACCTAATCCTGACTGAAGATTGGAGACTAGAGCCAGCGTGCTTCTGGAGGCCCAAGCAGAGTTGTTGGGTCGGACAGTCTACGGGATATAGGTAGCCGTTTATGATGCCTCAGCATGTCTGAGTCGCAGGACCTACTGGGCTCCAGCCGCAAACCTCCACGACGTTACCGATCAGTCCAGGACTCTTAAAGATTTTGTGATTAGGACAAGGTTCAGGCGTCGCATCAACGTCAACTCAAAGTAGCTTCACACTAACATAAGTCGGCTGTGCGGGGCAGCTCGGAGAATAGCTGTGTTTGAGTGTCCTCTTGATGAATTTCGGTCCCGGAAGCCTAAGAGATGTCAGGTTATCAGCTTTTCTTTTTATGGTGGCATTTTTCAGAGGTTATCCTGAGGTTCATGCACAGTGAGTTAACGGCAATAAAGCTCTGTTTTTGAACAGCGCTTTCAAGTTCCAGAAAACGGAACGTATTTGTTTCGCCGAGTTCATTTGTGTCGCCAGGTTCTACGGCATGTTGCCCAGTCGTTGGGAGCGACCTTCAGCAGGGATTTGCTGATTATGTTCAACGAGGTTCCAGACAAAGGGCAAGAATATGTGAAAGCAGGGAAGATTCTGAAGGACGCGTTATGTCAACCACTTTAGGCAGCCCGAAATTTGATCAGTGGTATTGTATGAGACCAAGCGAACATAGGACGACGTCTACTCCATGTCTGACCCCGTGCCAAAAAAGCGAAATGGCTCCTTAGCTCTGAAACACATGGGCTTCGGGTCAGATCTTGAAGACGCGTATGCACTAGAGGTGCCATTTCATTCTCCACAATCCAAACTACAGGAAAGTCGGGTTGAAGGAAGGAATGTATACGTTGGGTCAATCGTGAGGCAACTTTCGAGGCCCTGACCAATCGCTTAGACAGGCAGGCGAGAAAAGTGGACAGCAGATTTGGTCGACTCGCAAGTGATAACAATAAAATAACCGGACCGAGCACCTGTCGAACACAGAAAACCGTGGAGGATTGACTTAAACTTCACCCTTAGACGGGCAAGCATACCATTCCGTCTGGGGATGCTACCTTGCTCGACCGCAATGCCTACGACGCAAAAAGCAAAGTGCATGATTGCCTGAGATTCCTTAGGGACACAAATAATGAGCGTTTGGAAGTGGCTAAGGTGGCCGGAGCGCGCTTCAATTTACGCGGTAACTCACACCCAGCAACGGCCTGCCGAGTGGATGGAAGATGCGACCAAGAAGATTGTCTAGGTAGACGTTATCGGCTACCATAATAGGTGAAGATAGCCGCTCCGAAAAGAACTCCGAGGCGAGGCTGACTTGCAGAGCTTCCCTGTCAACCCACAAACAATCCGTCTGGGAGCGGTTGCTGAGGGGCTGGTGACTGCAAGTCACAACAATTGTAAATCAAGCAACGCGTAGCCAATTCACACGAATCTCAAAACCGAAAATAAGATTGATTCGTAGTTTCTGAAGTAATAAATTGAGAATTACAAAGTGTACAAATATATACAAACCCCGATTATGCCGCCAAATAGACTCAATTTCCCTTGGTCCAAGCACGATAGCCGGATACGGTTCAAGGCCAAATTCAAATCTCTCACACACTCAAACAATTGTTCAAAAGCTTTGTGTGTGGAAAAGCTTAGCACAGTAATGTCAAATATAGTCACGTTTTCAAAGCTTGTGGAACGTTTGCCAGGATTTTCAATATGTTCCCCTTACATCGCCGGCCAAAATCCTCGCGCTAAATCCCTGTCTGTAATTTAGGATTGGGTCATGGCTCTGGCCCTACTTACTTAGAGCTTACTGTCAGTGTCCGCGGTGACTGACTTTATTTGTTGGCTGCGTGTACCACAGTTTGCTATCATATTCCTCATCTGCACAATTCATAGGGTATCAACACCAAGATTGAAGCACACAGTTAGACGCCCCGTTAGAATGTAGGGTTTTTAGAATGCAGCTGTTTGCTGCACGAGCTTGGGCTACGTATCCCAAGCCGGAAACCAAAGCAGCAACTGTTTAGACCGTTTTTGTTTGCAGTTTTGCACGAAGCTAAAGTCAGTTGCATCGTTCAAGTAACAACGAGATATCGTGAAAAACCTTGAAGGTCAAATGACAGTGGAATTACATTAAGTTACCACACTAAAGTCTCCGAATGGAAATAGGAATTGGCTTTCGATTGTAAATTTTCTTCGAAAATGGGTATAGAACGAAGAGTAATAAAAAACACATGATAACGGAAACCGATCAAAAACTAACACGTACGAGGTCGTCTAAGTTTTGTGTACAAAATTTGCGAAAACGATAATGTGAAAGCTGCGGATAAATGTTATTCTCCGAAGTCCGGAATAAGTTCACAATGTGATTTCGTCTAATGAGCGCCAGATGAACTTTCCGAGCCACACGTTGATGGTTTTTTCCTTTGACGTTTGCGTACATTGTACAGAAAATTAGAATTCAGTACATTTTTGCAGTTGTTCCAGGTAAACTGAGGGGTGCTTTGGGGTATAAAACAGAGTAAAAAGCTGGATCAATCGGCACGGGGCTGTCTGCGAACTGCCTCGTCTTTCGTAGGTAGTTTCCGGCCTAAATCATCAGCACGCTCAATACTGTCCCCTCCCACGAGTAGATAAAACCTTCCGACCTTGCACACATGCTCTCCGTTTCCTCTCCTTTCTGTGATGTAACACAATAGGAAGATCTGTCCAGTGAGCAAGGCTCAATGCAGTTGTGGGAAAGTAGCCCGTTAACGTGGTCACCACCCGAAGGCCCAATAAAATACAGTCCTTTTGGGTCCATTTGTGGACGCTGGATTCAGCTTAATAATTGTTGCTTCTGCCAAGGGTAATTTGTTGATTCTCGTGCCATGCAGTTCCATCCAGACAAAGTAGGCCGGTGCCCGGTCGGCGAGTTCCGAACTGCGATGCGTCGACTACGGATATTCAAGTTTCAACTGGGCTTCCGTAGGAGGTCTTCCTTTGAAATATTTTCGAAGTTTTCGGGCTATTTCTCGATTTCTCTATAGGCAGTCTGGTGGTGGTCAACTGGATACAGCAGCTTCGTGTTGCCCGTCCCAATGTTTTGTCTTTGAATTCGTTCTCTAGAGCACCAATAATAATATTAGTTTCTTTCGGATATCGCCGAAGCACGCAACATTGCAAGATCAAACAATACCGTTGAAAGCTGAATCACAGTTTCAGGAGGATTTTACAACCATATGTACGCGACCGAATGCAAGAGAAAGCATTTAAGTCAATGTTTGTGGTAGCGCCTGGCAAATTTAAGCTCGAGGTCAGGTAGTCGAGCCGGCCGAATATTGGGTGTAATTATTCTGACGTAGTGTGGGGTGGATTGGGAATAGTAGAGGTTCACACAAATCCTACGGAAGGAAGACTGTCCTGCCGGAGAACCATACTGGATTGACAGATACACGGCTACTGCAAAAAAGAAACATTCCCGAAGGAGATGCAATCAGGCAATAGAGCTTTGCAATGTACGACAGGAGTCACGATGTGAAATTAGACGATGAAAAGGTGTGCTATTATGCATAAACAACAAGAAAAATTAGTCAAGGATTACAGATGTAAAGTTCAGTGACCGTATATCGGTTGGGCCAGTTATATAACAAACGGGCAAAACACTGGGCTGTGGCTGCCA
Organism: Fasciola hepatica; assembly: GCA_948099385.1. NCBI lineage: Eukaryota > Metazoa > Platyhelminthes > Trematoda > Plagiorchiida > Fasciolidae > Fasciola > Fasciola hepatica. Next base: position 13,365,280 of record CANUEZ040000110.1, read on the forward strand.
AAGTGATGGTGAGAGAAGTGGCCGGATAGAAGCACGTAGGCTTCAAGCGAGTTGTTCGCTTTCAGAAGAAAGGAATACAATGCATCAATATGAAAATTGGAACTGGCGATAAACCAATGAGTGTTGCTCAACCAAAACTGTAGAAAAGACACGGCTGGTAAAAATGATAAAGAGACTGGTAGGAGACTACCAATTTATGTTCTTTACTGAAGGTAGGCCACATGATGGCAACAGAACAGAACTCCGTGGCACAAGTGCTTACTGGGTGTGCACATGTGGGACTCGATGCCTTGCTGGATGAGGATATTGCAATGCAACAGCTTTAAGTGGGGAACGGCGGAACTGACAGGGAGGCAAGCAATCACAGATTCATCGAGTATAGGGAGCCTCTAGAGATTTTGTTTGCAGTGACACATACTGTTTCAATATTGTGGTGCGGAGGTAATGGCAATAACAAATGCGTCAGTTTTCGAATATTTCAGTAAGAGTAGCAGAAAGGGATGAGTTTTACTGTGAAGAAAGGTCAAGTTTACGAAAGGGACTGGTGGATATCTTAGCATGAAGCCGCGGGGAAGCGGACAGTGAACAACGAGTCAAGAACATTGATGGGTTTTAAAGTGTGCAATACTTATGCACTAAAAGGATCACATTTCGCCGGGCGTAAAAAGCAGTAAGTTGCCATGGCGAATTTGGAAGCGAGCACGATGGACAGTCCGTGTTGTCTGAAGGAGACAGAAGCATACTCGCAGCACTTCTAGTATATGAATGGTGATTATTTTGCTTTTCGTTTTTTTTCTAATCCGCAAAAGGTACCACTGGGTGGGCTGACCATGCGCTGGACACTCAACCTGAAAACCACTTCTGGGGGTGAGCAGTGCGATCCACCAGAGTAGTTGCGCCCACACTGCTGCAGACATCTTGCGCGCCCGGTATGCACGGCCAAGGCAATGGACCCGACCATGCCCCGCACCGGCTGGATTTGCGCGAGTAATGTTGATCGAGATCACATAGCCGTAGAGCTGGAGTTGTCTAGGAGATTGCGAGGGATCCTGGCGAACAGGCTGAATGAGTGAGCGACGGAATGGTGAGAGGGTATAAGATTTTCAGCCTGAAGTGTCGGCCGGACACTTTGCCGGTATTATCTCCGGATCACTCCAAGACATCAAAGGAGAGATGCGCCCCAGTTAGTGCATGGAAACATAAGAATAGAGGGACGCAGTGTGGGGTGCTCCCAGCTGCCGATCAGCAGTCACTGATGGAAAGAAGGATCTAGTAATTTATACACAGACTACTTTGGTAAGGCTGAGAGCTTTGAGCCATTGGAAGTGAATGAGAATACAAAAATAATGACCAGAACTAAGAATAAGGATGAGGACTTGGAGGTGAACGGTAGTTGCCGGAGTTGGATTTAGTGTTGGAACGTCGAGGCAAAATAAAGGGAGGAATGGGGTCAGTTTGGACCGAGTAAAACGAATTAAATATGGTGCGCATAGATAAGAGACGTTAGACAGCTTGAGTTACGAAGAATCTAACAAGAGCACAGTCGGCGACGCAAGTCACTCTGATGGATACTAATATGCTGGCGATGAAGAAGGCTCATGGGGTAGGTGACGTCTACTTTGCAAAGGATGTCACTCGGGTCATGCTTTCTATATCTATTCAAAAATCTAGGTTACCCTCATAAGCCCGTTCCAACGTGGCGCACTTATGGATTGATTGTAGCACTTTGGCGCCATCTACACACTTTGTAAGGACAATTCCGAATTGGTCTAGTGTCTGGCAGGCCCGAGTGTCCTCAGGGAGTCTGCTCCATACTCGGAAATGGACAGTGGCGAAGGATCTTTCTCCTAGTTTTGTCCTGGTGTATGGGACTTCAGTAGCATGATTTCTTTTACAAAGAGGGTAGGGTGCGTCTAGGGCGAAACATAGATCAGAGATGGACGTACGCACTCTAGAATGTGTGAGGTTGCATAGAAGATAAAGGCTGAGTTTCATACTTCGTAACCACAGACGTTCAAGTCTCAGTAGCTCCTACCTTTCTGTGTAATTCAAGGAAGATGCGGAGCCAACTAAGCGCATAGTGAAGGATCGCTGAGCCCCTTCGATCGCAAGCCACCAGACTTGCGCATGTGACTGTATACCAGAAGGCCATAATCGGGCTGCCTTCTGGCGTAGGATTCAAAGATAAGAGGCTGACTGTCGCGCATCCTCAAAGTTCTGCAGATGAGGGCTATCGTTCTCTTAGTCTTAGCCACCTGGTACTTGGCTACTTTCCGGAAGGTAAACGGGCAGGAATACTGTGGGCCGAGATCTGGTATCAGCGGAGTAATGGGAATGTGCGAGCCGTTTAAAGCAAACGATTCAGGAGGAATTTGGCTTTTATACGTGAGAATGGCACTCTTAGCAGCGGAGAATCTCATTTCCCAAGTGTTGCACCGTATGTCAAGAGCGTTCAGGTCGCCATCTTTTTCAGTGAGAGTATTGGTCAAGGTATGGGGTTCAAAGGACTAGAAAATGTTGATGTCATCGGCGAATAGAAACACCGTGCCATGGCGTAAAACTGCAGATACGTTTTTATTGTGGATAAGAAATAAAAGAGGGCTTAACACACTGCCTTGTATAACACCACTTATGACTGGCTGGGTTGATGAGAAGTAACCTATAATGCTGACTGCTTGGGATCTCATGCTGAGATAGAATGGCAACCAAGGAAAGAGTGGGTCTGTTAGGCCGTAAGATTTAACCTCGGTTGGCCGCTGAGCATGGAGCGTGCGACCAGAAGATTTCGTCGTATCAAGAAAGGTATCGATAAATGCTTTTCCAGAGTCAGCCGAAGTTGTGATTAGACTAATGAAATCAAGCTGACAGCTCAGACAGGACCTAGACTTCAAGAGGCCGTGTCGGTTGTTGTTTATTAACCCACGGGTGAGGATGAAGTGGGCAATCTTATCTTTGACTGCTAGTTCTATTATTCTAGATATAATGTGAGTGCGGTTTATGAAACGGTAATTAGCAGGGTCATGTAAGGCACCCTTCTTATGAAGGGGAATGGGAACGGATGTTTTCCACAGGGAATGGGAAAATGCTCTGCGACATGGAAAGGTTAAATAAGTTCAGCTAAGCATCACAATGTCCGGGCCGCCAAGACGAAACAGAGCTGGAAGAGCGCCATCGGGCCCGGGGCGGGCCAGGGGCTGGGTGGTACTTAAAAACCTTCAGACTTCGTTGGCTGAGGATACTGCGGTTGACAAGGTATCGGCAGTCAAGGAGGTGAGATTCTGGGCTGGACTATTGCCGTCTGTTATGAAAGTAGAAGCAGAGGAATTACTGAATGTCTGCGAGGTTAACTACGGGCAGCTAACGTGAATGTTATCTGATAGGAGCAACTGTGGTATTTTGCGTAGAATGCCCCATTTTGCATTTCGGAAAGATTTCCGATTTTGGGCTTTCGTGGTGATGCCGTTTAAAAGAGAATTCACATGTTGTGACTTTATAACCGAAACCAGGAAAGTGGCTAAGGACGCTTGTCTTTATATTCCGGAAGCCTAAAGTAAAGATAAGGTCAAGAACTTTGTTCCCTCTGGTTGGTGATGTTACGTGTTCCGTCCATCCGCATGCACGGATGCATGAGATAAAATTGCATAATTTCGGCGAGGAATTCAGGATTGTCCAACAGATCCCAGGGAGGTTGAAGCCCCTCCCCGCTATGATTTTAGCCGCGCGAGGAACTTAAGCTACGCGACAGAACTCATCGGTGATTGCATTTACATCACTCGTGTTACAGCCCGGCGGACAGTGAGCAAAACCAGTGACTAGCTGCCTCTGACGCAGTGGTGCAGAGATCCAAACAGCGTTTTGGACCATGTCAAGGACAGGAAGTTGGAGTAAGTCTTTTCCGAAATTTTTTACTATAAGCAAGACATCCACCACCACGTCTCTCAGACCTGTTAGTGGCGAACATACTATAACCCGGTATGGAGATGCGTGGGATTGAAGTTTTGTCAGTAAGCTAAGTTTTACTTACATGGATCACCCCTGGGTGAGACTGCAGTGCGAAGGAGCGGACAGATGTAAGTTTGCTCACAAGGGCGCGAGAGTTGAAGAGAGCGGTTTCGAAACTATCATTACCGTGGCCATGACGTGCGCTGAAAGTATAGCCCTTTAAATTGGCTGTCAGGTTTGGAGAAGTTGTATTCACTGGTGAGCTGTAGGATGGTTTGGGGAGAGATACGGTATGGGAGGAGGCGGGACGTTCAGAGGAAACAGAAAAAACGGCAAATTTAGGTTGGGCGGCACTGAGTCCGAAAGCTCACGATATTTGGAAACGGGGGGCAGGATGCATGATGTGGTGGTGTGGGCCTTAAGTAGCCAACCGTAACTGCATTTGGATAAGGTACTGGCATAAAGATTTGAATGGCCTTGCCGAGATTTTCTCCTTCGTTGTCGGATGAAGTGCTGTTATGTTTCATTCTACCTAGGGCGAAAGACTGATTGGGACCGGACAGCAGGGCCCGGGTCCCCGAGGTGGAATGACTGATTTTACCGATAAAGCTACTCTATTTATGTTCGAATTCGTTACGGATACCGGCGCGAATACTTCTGGTCCCGCGCCTCTCTGAGGCTTGCAAGGTATGGCTAGCACTGCCACTAACAGTTGAGGGATTGCTGATTTGTCGTTAGATATTGGGATGTTTTTCCGAACCCGTGTCGGATTTCGGGCTCCGGCAGGCGTCAGTGTTTGTTTTTTCTGAACTATATGCCGTGGGAGTAGTTTTTAAGTTCTACCAGACGCTCCTTGAGCTAGCTGGGAGACTCACGTCAATCGGGATTTTGTACGATAATTTGTTACTAGTCTTGGAGTCAGAGGGACTTTTATCAGTTTTGTGGACTTTTGGGTGCACTTTTAGTTTGACCGTTTCATTGAAGCTATTTTGCAGGTCTTGATGCTTGCAACGCGGCCCAGATGGAGTGGGGACTGACGAACTATTTAGGCCGACAGCTATGTTGCGACCAACTACAGAAGAGGTTTTCGCATGATAGCCAAATCTTGGCAAATTGACCACATAAAAAGGACTACTGGCTAAATACCAACCAGGGTTTTGGTTCCTGTCATGGCTTTTGTGAACCCCTCTTCTCAGAGGGTTTAGTCCTGAAGTGTTCTCGCTAGCTTGAATCCTGAATAAGCAACGACAAAAGACTGTCGGATGACAAATTTCTTGACAACAATTTCAGTACCAAACTAAAAAAGGGGTGGATATGTGTTTTGCGGTGAAGCTTCGAGGAGTCTAACACAGTGGCACGGTTGCTTATCCAGATTGCAAGACTTCAAGATTAAATTCTTAGCAGTTGAGAGAGTTAATCTGCCTGGAAAAAACCGTTTCGTCGTTCAGTGATAGGTGCTCGCCTTCACTTAATTCCTCTGTCTCAGGCTAAAGCACCGCCGTCCCATCCTGCTCTTCCTGCGCCTTTCTCCTATACTGGATTCTTGCCACACAGACTACTATTCCTTGGTAACTAGGCCTCACTTCTCTGCGCGCATGCCCATGGTAAGTTAAGACCCCACTCCGACCGGAATCCGTATACCTCTGATTTCTCATGACCCCAAGGAACACCAGCACGTTTGCTCTCACATTAAAATCCTCACCTTAGCACCCTAAGTTTTCCTTCCTTTTCACTGTTTGCCGTCCTCGCCCACAGCTGGTGAACCGACCAGACTGCTACCTTCCTATTTTTCCATTCTTCTTCCAGATCGTACCCTCTGTTATTGTTTGATTCCCGGTTGCCAAATGGACATCCTCTCCTAATCCACCACCCACCTGATATCTCCCTAAATCTCTACTATCACCCAACTACCCCAGAAAGCTACCAGTCTCCGTCTAGGGATCCCTAATAGACTGGCCCACTGGCCGAACGATAATTAATTGTTCAGATAACAGAATGTTCACCTTCTGGTTTTTATTAAAACGATGATCATAACCCACAGCTGGAATACTCTCCAGACTGCCGCACTCCTGATCTCGTTCAGATCGCATTGGTTGCTTAGGTAGCCATCGGCCAACTCGGCGTTAATCCCGGATTACCGTAAGGACTAGACTATTTGATCAGTGGTTTAAACCTATACTCTTGCCTGTTGACGTTACATGGGCAACTTACACGGAATAACAAACCCTCATAAAAGTCTCACCGGATCGCAGAGGTGATTTTTGACACCAACCGTTGGCCCACATCCACTCAACGTCTATTCCCAATAATCCACTACAACAATTCAGTTCATTCCCCGTGGCAGCACGAAACCAATGACCGGAACCCAGCCCTCGCCGCTGTCCACTTCGTCAAACCAGCCCCTTTTTACCTGCTACCCTCAACATTCTACCTGCTATCACCTGCAAACAAGGTCTCTGTGAAACAGAATACCTGCCATCTGCAGCCAACCCGAAGTACGCTAATAATTTTTTTATCGCATACAAAAAAATGTTTTCTTTACACTCTTCCACCTTCTGCCTAGCTGCACCAGTAGAGTTTGTCTCCACTAATCCGTTTCTATGACGGCTCTTCTTTGAAAGTCCGTTACGCGTCCATACACCATTCATGCTCTTAAAAATTTTACTGAAATCCTTGTGAAGCTCTTCGCCTTCATGTGAATTTCCGTATGACACTGAAATCACCTGCACAAAAAGTCCGTTTTATTATCACCTTTGATTCACCTGCATTTATTTCACATGCATCCCCCACAATTAGTCACCCAATGCTGGGTCACTGTTCTATATTTCGTTGGCATCTCTGACTGCACGTTAATAGCCCTGTTCGTACTTTACTTTTAATCTTGTTCTTTGGCATCACTTAAACCCGGTTACTCGTTAGTGACCGTCCAATTGTCGCTTGCATCAGCTATCCCACGTTTGTCCAGCTATCCACACCGCCTTCAACGAACTCGAAACCGATGTGCAATTCCGGCTTCAACCATGTTGCGACTATCCCGACGTTTAGGGCTGTGAATCTAGCAGTAACTTAGTTTCACTAGCTACACGCACGATATGGGCAGAACACGATTACGGGCAGCAGAACAAATTCCAATCGAATAACCGTGTTTATCGATGACTCGTGGTTAGACAGGTGAGAAACCAAGAACAATTGGCAGTAAGCTTCCGAAAATCGGGACAGCGCAGATAATAAAAACGGTCCACTTAACAGGCAGCTGAACGAAACTGTAGCGCAGTTCGGTTGCGGTACAATCAATAATTGAAGAACCTTTACCGTCACAAATCAATAATTCAATTACAAACGCGTGGAATAAACTGTGGTTGCAATGGTAAAGAGTGCCATTAACAAATAAGTACAAATAAGCTAAGTCTGTGGAGTAAACAAAGGCACGTGTCAACATGGATAGACGAATCCGGCACTAGATCTGTTAATGCCGTTGACGTATGACGGCCAATAGTGGAGTGCACTGACAGAAACGATAAGACTGGGAGTTCGAGCCTCCGCTCGGCAGTACAAATGAAACACTCAGAAAGATTATATAACAGTAAAAGTGTGGACCTTCGGGAAAACAAGGTTATGAACAAATACGTCAACCGTTCATGTAATAAGTACCATGAAACTCAAGTATAAACTGATGTGATACCTTAGAAACAGGGAGAATACATTACGAATGTCCGGGGTTCACGATGCACGTACTCACTACTAATAAGTAACTAAACAGAAGACAAGAGGACAAACTCTAATTACGATTCGTAATTAACACTGCCCCCGGGGTGGGGATATGTCACGAACCACACTCATGAGCATAAGTCCGACTCTAGAAGACACAACTGTCGTACGTCTCCCCGGTGAACACCTTTGGCTGTGCGTACTGCAACTTCTCTGGTTCGTCCATCGCTTCCCATAACAGTTTTCTCAATTATCCCTTTGGGCCACGCCCCTCTCCGTGCGTGCGTGTCAGCTAGGAGAACCAAGTCGCCTACATTCAGCTTTCGGCTATGCTTATTCCACTTTGATCTTGTCTGTAGTGTTGGCAAGTATTCCTTCAACCAGCGAGCCCAGAAGGCATCTGCCAGCCTTTGCGCCTGTCGCCATCTTCGGTTCAACCGGTTGTTTGATAGCTCGGAAGGAAATGTCGCTGGTATACCTCGTAGGAGAAGAAGGTGATTGGGTGTTATCGCGTTGAAATCATCGGGATCATTCGATATTCTGGTTAGAGGATGATCATTAAATATTCTTTCTACCTCGCAGAACATCGTTACTAACGCCTCATCTACGACCAACTGATCAGCTAGAAGTGAAAGCAGAATTCGGCGGACAGATACGTTCCCATACACCTCCGCGATGACTTGCCTTCAGTGGAGAGAAGCGCCATTCACAGTCTCTATTCCCAGGTGTCTTTAGAATCTTGTCTTGGTTCCAAGCCTTCAGGCACCGCCTCAAGTCTGCTTCAGCGCCTCGGAAATTCGTTCCATTGTCACTGTAGACAACAATGGGACATCCTCGTCTTGCCACAAACCGAGAAAACGCCGAGAGGAAAGAATCGGTGTTTAGGGTGTAGGCGACTTCTAGGTGTACTGCTCTCATGCACAGGCAAGTAAATATACACCCATAACGTTTCTCAGTGGCTCTACCGCGCTTCACCAAGAAGGGACCAAAGTAGTCCACTCCGACAGCAGTAAACGGATTCTCGCTGAATAACACTCTGTCCTCAGGAAGTGGTGCTATTACTTGACTTTGTGTCTCGGAATGCCAACGTTTACAATGAAAACATTCTCGTAGCATATTTTTTGACTGTAGGGTAGCCGTGTGTAATCCAATAACGTTCCCTTAGTAGTGACAGCACATGTGCTGCACCAGCGTGGCCATTTGCTTCGTCATAATGTTGTGCTAAAAGTTTGATGATGAAGTGATCATTCGGTAGAATTACCGGATGTTTTGATTCGAAAGGTAGAGGTGCCCATCGTAGGCGACCTCCCACTCGTAGTAAACCACAGTGTTTAAGAGGATGGAGTTTCTGCAATCGTCCTGAGACTGGCCGGGACATGCTTGGGACCTCTGATCCTTCGGAGATTGTTCTTAGTTCCTTACTAAAGCAGTCTTTTTGCACCAAACGAAGTGAGGCTAATTCTGGTGGTTTCAACTGCTTAGCGACGTTCAGCTGACTAACACCTGTTTCATGTCGTTGTCGGATCCAAAAACAAAACCGCCTCAACCAAGCAATCTGTCGCAGCAAGCCTAACCAAGATTTGGCAATGCGGAATCTTTGTATCCAGCTGTTACGAACGTTTGAGCAATGCGTAGCCAAATTCGCAACGGATCCCGAAATCAGAAGGCGATTATCCGTGATAATTCTACGATACTAGATTATTAAAATAAACAATGACATAAACAATATACAAACCTCAATAATACGATCACAAAGTCTCAACAACGAGAAACCGAATAGCAGCGTGTGAGCAGACAGCACGTGCGTCACGCAGGTCCTGAACAATAATGTGCCAAAATAGCGCTCTGGGCGCGAACAAACAACAATTGGTCCAGAAAAACAACCAGTTCGTAAAGACAGGTCAATAGTGTATGGAAATGAGTGATGTTGGGAAAAACACTGAATCGCGAGGGAAAAAGGGGGATTTTCCACGACCGGCTGTTACACCAGCCGAGCGTATCTGATGTTTGCACTGCGTTCACGCGAACCGTTTTTACCAATTTGATATGAGTGGATACGGTGGGACCAGGCTGTGCAGACCACGAAGACATATTCTGCAAGATAAATCGTGGGTTCATTAAACCAAAGTGCATCTAGCGGCCTTCTCGGGCTGGTACCTCTCGAAGCTAAATCAGCTGGATTGTCTTTGCTGTTCACGTGGGCCCAATGTTCAGGCTCTGAAAGTTCACGGATCACCGCCAGACGGTTGGCCACAAAGGTTTCGAAACGAGACTTGGTATTTCGTATCGACTGCAAAACAATTAGCGAGTCTGTCCAGAACGTAGTCGAGCAGATAGGTACGGAAAGTTCTTCTTTGGCAAAGGCGACTAATCTTACTGAGACAACAGCAGCCGCAAGCTCCAAACGCGGGATGGTCACGGATTTCAAAGGGCTACACGAGACTTCGCCAATGTTAGAGAACAGTTTATCATTCCATCTTCGGTAACAGATAGTAAATAGAGTGCTGCTCCATAACCCAGTTCTGAAGCGTCACTAAATGCATGTAGTTCCAGTCTTGGATCCGTTTTCTCATCCATCGGACGTATACAACGGTCGATTCGTAGATTAGATACTGCTTGAATTTCACTGAGACACAAAATCCATCGGTCGCTTTCTTCCTGGGTTATTTCCTCGGCCCGTTTGGCCTGTCTTCGACATAGGTCCTGGAAAAGCGATTCAGAAGGCAACAAACTTGAAGATACCAGCCCCATGGGGTCGTGAATTGAAGCGATGTATGTAAGTACACCTCTCCGGGTATATTTTTCCTCCCAAGGTGGATCCCACTGTACTCTCAAAGTTCGCTTTACTTCAGCTGGCTGTCGATCAAGGAAAATGGATTTGGTTTCTGCTTTCGGCAGTTCTCCCAAAGCATGTGGCACATTACTGAAGAATTTAGTCAAATTGAAACCGCCTTGCAGTAGCGCATGTCGCAACGTTCTTCCCATTCTTCCAACGTCCTCCATTTTAGGTAAACTCATCAAACAATCATCTTCGTAGAAGCTTTCCTAGGCTTGATTGATCAAAGCAGCACCGAAAATTGCCATATTGCAGTCGATAGTGTTCTGCAAGGCTAAGCTGCAGCATGACGGCGACGAGGTGGCCCCAAATGGATGAGACGTCATACGGTTGGTCACGTTACCATCAGGCCACCAGAGGAACCTCAGACAAGCGAGGTCGCTTGATGGGACCTTCACCTGGTGAAACATAGCTTCAATATCGGTTACCAAAGTGTACCTGTACTCACGGAACCTCAACAGCACCCCGCACAAACTATTGACAAGGTCTGATCCCGTCAGTAGTTGTTTGTTCAGTGATTGATTAACCTCCGCAGCGCAGTCGAATACCACTCTAATTTTGGTTCGGTCTCCGTGTTTATATACGCCGTGGTGCGGAAGATACCATACATGGGGAACAGTTAGGTTTTGCTCAATCCCAGGTACTATCTCAGCGTCCCCATTTGAGATATATTCGTTAATCTTTGCGCAGTACTCATCCTTCAATAACTGATCGTTTTCAATAACCTTGCTTGGCACTGGTTGTTTCTGAGTCAAAACACGAATTCCAGGTTCCTTGAAGGATACCTGGTCGACAGGTTGATCATTTGAATTTGAGAGGGGCCGTACATAGTTTTTGACTAGTTTGAGCTTCTCAAATGGCTGCGGAGTAGGTGGTCGAGCGGTCTGGACCGACAATATTGACCGTTCTTCTGCTTCCAGATCACTTATCTTCTCTGCGAGCCTCATTCTGGCATCACTGGTACGTCTTTCGGTTTCCAGCTCAAGCTCCAACCTTTTTATCTTTAATTTTGCCAACTTAAGTTCTCGATTCAGTTTCGAGTCGAGGGGTGGGCCTTGTGATAACTGACGTTTACTGTCGGAATCGTGACGGGACTGCATTTGACAGAATTTCCTTCAGTTTCGATTCGGGCAGTATATCAAAGCAGCGGTTTGGTTATCTGGCTAACTGTTGCGACTATCCCGACGTTTAGGGCTGTGAATCTAGCAGTAACTTAGTTTCACTAGCTACACGCACGATATGGGCAGAACACGATTACGGGCAGCAGAACAAATTCCAATCGAATAACCGTGTTTATCGATGACTCGTGGTTAGACAGGTGAGAAACCAAGAACAATGGGCAGTAAGCTTCCGAAAATCGGGGCAGCGCAGATAATAAAAACGGTCCACTTAACAGGCAGCTGAACGAAACTGTAGCGCAGTTCGGTTGCGGTACAATCAATAATTGAAGAACCTTTACCGTCACAAATCAATAATTCAATTACAAACGCGTGGAATAAACTGTGGTTGCAATGGTAAAGAGTGCCATTAACAAATAAGTACAAATAAGCTAAGTCTGTGGAGTAAACAAAGGCACGTGTCAACATGGATAGACGAATCCGGCACTAGATCTGTTAATGCCGTTGACGTATGACGGCCAATAGTGGAGTGCACTGACAGAAACGATAAGACTGGGAGTTCGAGCCTCCGCTCGGCAGTACAAATGAAACACTCAGAAAGATTATATAACAGTAAAAGTGTGGACCTTCGGGAAAACAAGGTTATGAACAAATACGTCAACCGTTCATGTAATAAGTACCATGAAACTCAAGTATAAACTGATGTGATACCTTAGAAACAGGGAGAATACATTACGAATGTCCGGGGTTCACGATGCATGTACTCACTACTAATAAGTAACTAAACAGAAGACAAGAGGACAAACTCTAATTACGATTCGTAATTAACAAACCATTACCACTTTAGTTCACTCAAACACCACATTACTTTACTGGTGTATTTCGGTTACTGCGTGATTCGTTAATTTAGAAATTGTGAACACCTGACATTGACATGTACTGATGTCTTCGCTGGTCTCGCCTCGTGCGTGTGTATTGACTACGGTTAAGAAATATACAATCCAATTCAATTCAATACACATACACACATATATAATGTATCTGCAATTTTGTCTGCCTCCTCCAGTTATTCACCGGCCAATTCTGTTGCCAACATGCCGCCGCCCCTCTTGATATGCGTCCATTTTTTCTATAACTGTGCCCCATATTTACCGTATCTCGATCCTTCCGCGTCTTTGCTGCCATCGGACTCACCCTTTACGTCTTGCATCGCTAGCTCCCCGTTTTCAAATTGACACCGTCTGTTTATTGCAATAAAGCATAGCTCATGGCTGCCCAGTCCCCAGCCATACAACTCAATTTTTTCCACCTTTCTTTTCTTATTTCTTCCTTTTTCTTTATTGTTGCTCGTAACGATAGCTTCTCATGCCGATTTTCAGTCCTCCTCAGGTAGAACGCCCAGGATCCGCTGCTCTTCCCTTGGCCCGGCCGGCCGCTACATTTAACCTTGAACTTCAAACTTGCAGGGCCCAAATTTGAATCCATCTCTGGGTTCACTTAAACTCCCTTCATTATTCCTTGGTGTGCATACGTTTGTCTCCTCATCTCTCCTCTATTTCTTCCTACCCTCTTTTGTCTTGCTTATTTCTAAGTTTTCCATGAATTTTTTCTGTCAGTTTTGTCTTTCTTAAAAACTTTGATCATGCTTGTGGCATGCTTCGGGTGTCTCCGAAACAGACTATTATCATTATCATTATCAATACTATTAAATTGCAGGTTTTTTGATGCTTCTGAAGATTTCAGGTGCAACGGTATCGACGGATTTCGTGACCAAGATTAAGTTGGCCCGATTGTCGCGTACGGAGCGAGAATGCTAATGGACCTAACTGACCGATGGTTTGGTCAAAAGCGTCAAGCCTAGTGGAAAAACTGTTTATGGGTTTGCTTATTTCAGCGGTTGCATTGATAGCATCTTCGAGTACATCTACCAGGGGTACTGAACAAATATCAGGTGTTCTTTGGAGTCAAGGGTTCTTACAACGATGAGTGCTAGCTGTAATCTTGAGTTGGTGGGTGGTAATGCCACGCACGGCCAAGCTGTTGGAGCGATTGTTAGGTAATCATACGCAATATTGCAGGAAGTGAAGTAGTGCCATTAGGGTGACAACTGGGAGATAATGGGCGAATTATCGGATTATGTGAAACTCCAGGGTGTCAAGGAGGTAGGAGAAAAAATGACTAATTGGGTTTGGGAGACGGATGAACAAGGACTACTCAGAGAGGCTTTTGAGCGGTGGATTAGGTTCGTAAGAAACCACGAATCTCTACAAAGATCTACTGCACTGATTCGCGATAATGACTGACGCCCGCAGGTCGATGTGACGCCGTTATTGCTACCACCGGATCGGTAAATCAGATGAAATAATAATAAACACTAGTAATAGCTAAATGCTTGATCTTAAGACCGAAAAGGAAGAAAAGACTGAGACAACCTGATTGTGCGTCACGGTGACCTTGACCAGCCTAACTTTTGGGTGAACTTCACTGCTTTGGGGTGATCCTTTGGACTCAACATCGAAAAGCTTGTTGTGATCTACATAGGCACCCCTCTCAGCAACCTTTGTGTGACTCTCAGGTACCGATTGTTGAACCTCCTTGGTCAGCGGTCCGAGGAGTTCCAGTCTAGTAGTTTTCGAGCACTGAATGGTTCTTTTCGACTGTCCATGCACTGCTCAAGCACCCGAAGAGCCGCTGGTACATTTCACCCAACTAATACATCAACTTGGGTGCTGGGTACTACTTTGAACGATGCACTTATGAGACGAGACTAACCTTTGGCAACTGAGCTAATGAGCTCACATGCCCCATTGGTAAGCTGTCCACTGCACAGGCTTACATAACGTCTACGTTCTCTCCGTCGGTATAAATGTGAACTGTAGGGCCTCATCAAAATGTGCTGATTGTGAAAAAGCAGGCTCGCCGGCCAGTTCACATGGTTCTGTAGGGTACTCAGCGAAGTATTCAAACCCATGTCAAGAAATGCTATGACCCTCCTCAACTCTTTAGGTGTTACGACGCTGACAGGAAAAATGCCTTATCTCGCCAGTTTGAAACCATCATGTCCTGTTAAACAGAAAATCATGAGTTTATCCGGACGAGTGTAACCACCGTTTAGGGGACATGATCGACTGATGGTCTAACGACCGGTCGTGAAAAATACCCCTAGAAACGCTGCAATTTCATGTTTCCTTGACACCACTCATTCATTTACACTATTGGTTTGTGTTTATGCACTGTATGTCTGCGTGAACCAATGCTTGTTTGTTCAAGTCCAGCACGCCACTCTATCATATCCTATTCTGGACCTCAGTGACGTATGTGCTCCATTCTCTCAAGCCTCAACTTGGTTTCCGTTTTCTGAGTCCCGGTGATCACGTAGTTCGGGTTCGTATCTGTTTTATGTCACTGTTCGAGTGTTGTAGAACTTGAGGGATAGTCACGTTCTGGCTTCGGGATCAATTTCGAATTCGACTAAGCATTGATCAAAGGGGTCTTGCTGAAGGCGATCACCTCAGCTTCCGTCCTGGTTACATCTCACTCTGAAGCTGCATTCTCTTGCCCAGTGGGATTCATTCAAACACACAACGTATGATCCGATCCTTTGTGCTGCAAGCCAACAACAGGATACACTCATCGTATAAAAAGTCAAACAATATGGAACCCGATGCAGCGAGTTGCATAGATTGCACTAAACTGGTCTCTCGGGCTCCTGACTTATTATGCCCAAGCTAGCCCAAGGCTGGTTCCGTTTTTGATAGTTTCGAACAAGTTGACCCCATGTTGAAGCTGTTCAAGCCAACCAGCAGCTGTCGCTGACTATTTTTCCAAATCTTCCGTTGGCACCGCTAGATCGACAGCCTATGAACTCTGTTAATTCATCAAGCGTAGATCTTCGCCCACGCGCGTTTTTCCCCTTAGTCTCCCCTGTGTATCGGCCCTGTTATTCAGTAAGTAAAAACTAGACGATGAGTTCCGGAGTACACAGTGTTTTATGTAGGGCTGGTGCCCTGAATTCTGCAGGGCTACGCCACTTTCCTGCAATTTTATTACCTAGTTTCATAATAATTTAGAGATTCCCTCAGCCTCCTTTTTCCCCAGTGAATTACCATTAAACAAGTTTCTAACAACCTTTCACGATTGAACAAACGGGTCTTTGAGGTTTCGGCGTGCCATGATGTACCGCTCTGGCTGGATCAACCATGGGACGGCTTTCAGTAGTCTCCGCGACCGCAGCAACTTACAGGGACCACTATTCAAGCAACGAGTGGTCAATCCACACAAATCCAAAAATAAGGTTGATTCGTAATTTCTGAGATATTGAAATGAAAGTTACAAAATGTACAAATATGTGAAAAACCCAAGTATGCTGCCAAATAGACCCAACAGTCAAACCCAAAGGTTCAACTTCCTGTGGTCCAAGCATGATAGCCGGATACGGTTCAAGGCCAAATTCAAATGTCTCACGCAATCAAACAAACGGCCAGAGGTGTTGTACGTTTATGAGCTTAGCAAAGTAAAGTAGAATATGGTCATATTCGAAGAGCATGTAGAACCTTTTGAAGGGTTTTTAATATAAATCCATTTCACGGACCACTTTGGTCCTTCTGCTTTTCTCGGCAGCCGGAAGTCGGAATAAAGTTGCGGTTGGTATTTGCTTGTCTCTAACTAGGGGCTAGTAATTTGGAACTGAAAAATGGTTTAAGGACAGATTCACCTATTATGCCCTTTGCCTGATCTATTGGTAGAAGTGGAACACCGACAGAAATAATTAGCCACAACGGCTCTAGTTTCGTGGTCACATATACTGGGCTCAAAGGTCATCTGAAGCACTGGTAAAGAGGGATCAGTAAAGATCAAATATTCACCCAGGACATGAGTTGACCCTTCAACCCGGAAGCAACGAGCCACCGAGGGCCGCAGGGAAGAGGATGATCAGTTCGATGCGCAGGTGGTTATCGGTGCTTTCTATGGAGCATATGATGAGCGAGGAGACGTCAAGTACCCACTTTGTCGAACTTAGCAGAATATTGAACAATCTACCTAAACGTCTCCTTATCTCCGATGACCGAGGTGGGGTAGAACTAGCTCCAAGCCGTCTACCATTGCTGAGAGACGACCGTCATACAACGGCTCGTGTAAAGATCTGTACTGCGAAACCCCCAGGCGTCCTACACGCGGCGTGAAAGTGATCACATTTGGCATCAATTTGCAAAGTTCGTCCATACACAACACTTCTGCACAGTTGTTTGATTGCTTAAAGTCCTCCAGAAGATCATCCTTGTCAACGTCTGTCAGCATTTAACAGAGCACCCCAGGCCAAGTCCGTCCCAGTAGGAATTTCTAAAACATTGGCCTTGTCTGGCCAGCCTCTTGTGCTCGTTAGATGAAACTACGCGACGACTGGATGAAGGTGAGCTAGTTAGGGTAAGCTACCCCGACTTTATCAAGGCGTTCGACTTCGTTAATCATCGTATTTGCTTTGCAAGATGGAGACTTTCGGTATAGCTGGGCCAGTATATAGGTGAATGGGGGACTTCCCCTCTCACAGGACGTTTCACTCCAAAGAGGGGATGGGTGCCTTAGTTTGGTCAACGCCACCCGTGGTGCACCTGAAGGATCCGTCCTATGCCCGATGCTATTCTCGTTGTTTAATAACGACTTTGCATCCGCCCTTCAGTCGCCTAGCTTTATTTTTGCGGATGACGTGAAGATCGTTGGACCTCAGGGCGGCTCGGCCTAGGAAGGGATATAGAAACCTTCCTGGACTGGGCATACAAGAAGAGTTCACCGCTGAACCCTGGAAAAAGCCATTTGCTGTCAAGGTCAACAGAAAGCCGAATTGTCGCTCAAGATAAAATGCTGTTCACCATAGAGGCAGCCAGTGGGGTTTAAAACCTCGGAGTCACCATGAGCAGTGACTTCAAATGTTCGGATTAGTACAACACTGCTGCACGAAAGGCTGGTGGTGAGCTCTTTAGACTGCAATCAGCATCGTCTTGCGGGAATCCGGAAACATTCGTACCTGTTTACATGGCTATAATACAGCCTTACTTAGAAGGTAGCGAGCAGGCTTAGTCGCCCTTCTTTAGGAAGAACGCCGCCAGCTCAGAGAGAGTTCAGCGTCTAGCTACGAGAGTGGCTGAAGGGCAGTGGGGCAAGAAGCAAGGGAAGAGACTCTGTGGTCTAAACACTTCCTCGGTGGAAGGGAGCAAAAGCCAAGGAGATCTTTAGATACCTTCAAGGTTGCGAGGAGCTTTTCTGGGCTCAGACCGGATAGCCTACTCAAAGTTGCTTTAGATTCCAGAACAAAGGGACAAAAAAGATGCTGACAAACTCTCGAGCTAGGTTGATGACTAGATCGCACTCCTCCATCAACAGAGTAGCGGACAGTTGGCAAGGTTTGCCCGAGGAATGACAGACATGCGCGCCGTACGGTCCTTCAAAGGTGCCCTAGATCGAAAGCAGTACGAGATACTTCCTTGCAGAGATTGTTGAGTATGTTTAATGGGTGGATGACGGGCAGTACCATGGTCCGTCTGAGGTATGATTTCATCGAGGTTTTCTTTTATGACATGCTGTATCAGTGAAAGCTGGAGAAGCACATTGTCCCTCTTAGTTAATGTGCGATGAGGTTTTCCGTATCCCTCTCATTTTTAGCGGGGATTCGACGAAACGCACTATGCAGTGGTGGGTGCATAATTGGTGTGCATGCCATCGAGAAGATTCTGGAAGTCGGATTGGCTGTGGCCATTACCTGTTCCGTGCAAACTGAACTGAACTCAACTGTGTGAGAGATTTGAATTTGGCCTTGAACCGTATCCGGCTATCGTGCTTGGACCAAGGGAAATTGAGTCTATTTGGCGGCATAATCGGGGTTTGTATATATTTGTACACTTTGTAATTCTCAATTTATTACTTCAGAAACTACGAATCAATCTTATTTTCGGTTTTGAGATTCGTGTGAATTGGCTACGCGTTGCTTGATTTACAATTGTTGTGACTTGCAGTCACCAGCCCCTCAGCAACCGCTCCCAGACGGATTGTTTGTGGGTTGACAGGGAAGCTCTGCAAGTCAGCCTCGCCTCGGAGTTCTTTTCGGAGCGGCTATCTTCACCTATTATGGTAGCCGATAACGTCTACCTAGACAATCTTCTTGGTCGCATCTTCCATCCACTCGGCAGGCCGTTGCTGGGTGTGAGTTACCGCGTAAATTGAAGCGCGCTCCGGCCACCTTAGCCACTTCCAAACGCTCATTATTTGTGTCCCTAAGGAATCTCAGGCAATCATGCACTTTGCTTTTTGCGTCGTAGGCATTGCGGTCGAGCAAGGTAGCATCCCCAGACGGAATGGTATGCTTGCCCGTCTAAGGGTGAAGTTTAAGTCAATCCTCCACGGTTTTCTGTGTTCGACTGGTGCTCGGTCCGGTTATTTTATTGTTATCACTTGCGAGTCGACCAAATCTGCTGTCCACTTTTCTCGCCTGCCTGTCTAAGCGATTGGTCAGGGCCTCGAAAGTTGCCTCACGATTGACCCAACGTATACATTCCTTCCTTCAACCCGACTTTCCTGTAGTTTGGATTGTGGAGAATGAAATGGCACCTCTAGTGCATACGCGTCTTCAAGATCTGACCCGAAGCCCATGTGTTTCAGAGCTAAGGAGCCATTTCGCTTTTTTGGCACGGGGTCAGACATGGAGTAGAAGTCGTCCTTGGTACCTTTTGTAATTTTCAATTTAATACCTCAGAAACTACAAATCAATCATTTTTGGGTTTTGGGATTCGTGTGGATCGACTACGCGCTGCTTGATTTGCGATTATTGTGACTTGCAGCCGACGATAACATGAGCAACAACTATTTTATAAGCTGTAACCAGGTCATTCACCTTGCAAGTAGCTTTTGGCTCCTATGGGTGAAAGAATGCGCCCTTGCACTCCAGGTGGTACGAGGGCGGCCTCCAAAACAAAGAAGTCTCAGAAAGGGCATCATCTCACCGGTTGCTTCAGAGACCCTGTGAAAACAAACGGCCCATGGGAAGCACTCAGGATAAATTTCGGTGCAAATAGAAATTGTGCTGACGCCCGTAGTAAGCACCGTTGAAGGGTCACTTCTGAGAGAGGTGAGGAAAATTTGCTCGTTGGAGTGCGTTGACTAGAAGCTGGGGTCCCAGCTGACAGCATGCATGCATAGTACCGTGGTCCTCGTTCACCCCAAAGGGAAGGGCGGTAGCAGGCTCAAGGCTGTAAGTCTGGTAAACTCCGGTGTTTCTGGAGAGCAATTAGGAAGGGGGAGTCAGAACCGGTTAACATCTGTAACTGCCGTCAACATCCGGGAGGAATTTCGTCGGTCAATATACCATCTTTATTGATATAGAGTTTAAACGTGATGATATTTATAGTTTGAGACGAATAGGATTAGAACACCAGCTGAGGCTAGCTAAGGAAAAAGCTGAGTCAACTAGTAAAACTGCAGCCTCGAAGAAAGGTAAGAGAGGTAATCCTAGAAACCAAAGTGTATGAGACCACTGAGCCTAGCAACGTTGCCAAACGGTCGAAACAGGTATGTGCCGGCGGAACACGTCCAATCGACCTACTCAAAGTGGAACTGCCCCCGTCCGATGGAACCACGTAACAGTATTGCAAATTCACCAAACAATGGGAGATCTTTGTGAGACGGAGCATACCTGACCCACGACGGGGATTCGTGTATCCTCTGCTCCATTGTCATGAAGGAGCCAGGAGAGGAACGGACGGTTGCACGATGCTGGACCCCAAAGAAGGCTAAACCCGGGCTCGTTCAATTCTCAAAAACCAGGTTGGACAGCCATTCGGGGCTGCTAAGAATATGACAGACGGGGAGCCGTCAGAGGCAAGCCGTTCAGAAGGCAAGCCTAGCCCCTTATCCAACCTGGTGACTGAAATGTAAAACTGCAGCATTGTTCTGAACCACCTGAGCTGCCTTTCGGACCTGAATGCACTACACAAATTGGAGGCTATAGTGCGCAGTTTACCCACGGAACTACAGACTAGATGATCCGAGGAAGCCGAGAGGGTCGGTGGGTTTGGGCGGGGATCTAAGTTCGAGGACCTGACTCAGTCAATGGACTGTCGAGCCCGAATTGCAAGTGGTCGCTTCGATCAACTTGGTCTCGAAACCAGCAAGTTACCAGAGCTGCTACACCGTCACAAAGCTAGAGTAGGGATTTCAGTAGAGGTCATACATGGGGGAAGAGCACGTATTATAGCACCAAAATGAAAACTCTCTGGTACGTTGGGTTTTGTTGCGTTATATCGCCTAGAACAATGCCACAGGCACTGGAAATCTGGCGTTAACGAAAGTCGGAAAATGACTAAGAGCTGTGGAGCTCGTTTAACTCGCCTCAAAAATTCCCATCCAGCAAGAGTGTGTCGAGCAAAAATAAGCTGCAACCAGGATGGATTGCACAGAAAGCACCACAACTCACTGCAGAAAACCGGGAAATTGAGGGTCGATGAAACTCTGGAACCATGTGTGGTTCGTTCAATGTCTCGGGCTCATAATAAACTCATTTGCCTGGGAGTAATAGCCGACGACGTGGAAACCCCAGTGTGGGTGATAAGAGAGTTGGCCCTCGTAGATAGTGGCTCAGAGACCACCCTAGTGATGGATGAATTCACAGAGGGTTATTAAATTGCGGGATAAGAGTCTTCGTTAGCGGTGAGCACAATGTTCGGTACCCAGGTAGTCCAGCCAATCAAAGTGCACCCACGGCTCGTCTTCTTGGCCAAAGACGAGAAGGCAGGCAGTCCAGAAGCGTTTTCCATCAAAGATCCACCGATCAGAGTGCCCATTTCAGTTCAGTCGGTTTCGAGTCTCCGGCAGCGCCTGAATCGGATCACAGTCAAAGAATGGCACAACAGTTAAATAATACTGTTGACGGTTGTGAACTACCAGAAGTACACTGAGTCCTGGGTCAAAGAACAGGAAGCCGCGAGGCACCGTATGCAGTACGCACTACATCTGATTGAACATGATACAGAGCGGACGAAAGGTAAAGCGAGCAGACCAAAGTCACCTGCACTTCGGTGAAAATGGCGGGCGGTGAACAAGCGCTACGACAGCCGCATAAAGCTGAGTTTGCTGGCGGGTACTTTAGTGGAGATGCCCATTGGCGCGAAGAGGATTAGCTCTAAAAAAGGCGGCCGAGAATGACTCGTCCGTGAGTGGTTGCTTTGAGGTTCCAATGCAGTGGAGATCAAGCCTAAAACCGAAGTCGAATAGCTCAGAAATAGTCCTGAAACGATTATGCTTCCTCGAAACTACAATGATTAGAGAATCGTAACTGAGGGCTGAATATACGCGAGCCATGCAAGATAAAATGGCCTGGGCTATGTAGAAAGAGCAGGCGCCGCAATAATTCGACGCACGTTTGATGTGACACCTAACACACCACTCGGCCATGAACCCAAAGAAACCGGGAGGGCTCAGAGTGGTCTTTGATTGAGCCGCAAAATATCCGATAAGTTCGCTCAGCGAAAATACACTACAGGGCACAAACTGGGCGACACCACTAGCGGCAGTGTCGTTGTGGCATCTAGAGCACCGCAGCGACAACTTCTTAGTCAAGTATTAAAACCCGTTAGAAAGACCTAAAAGATGGTGGATTTTACCTTCCTCTGCTCTTCGTTAGTTTTACTTATTTTCTTGCCCTTACCTGATCAAGGTCGGTCAGTTTTACTTTCGAGTTGCCCTGACCGAGCAATATCTGTTCAGTTGTCGTCAAAAGACTCTTGCCAGGTTGAGCCTGAACTCTGGTTACCCGTTGGATTTTTTCCTTATATTAGTCTGGGACGAAATGCAGTCAAGTATGCATTCACTCTTTTTTATACTTAAGCGTCGATTATTTAGATTCTGCAATGGTAACATAAACGACTCTTAGGATATCGCTCAGTCCACGTTTTTGATTCTTGGCTCACTTTACTTCGGGATTCGTAAAAGAGAGGCTCGTGATGGATTTGCCTCGCCTCAAAACAATAGCAAATAGGCTGCAGTAACAAGTCCTATGCTGTTTTCGGCTGGGGGATGTAACTATCCCTGTCGATATACGTGAAATATTTCTACAACTCACAAAGCTTGTTAACGGTAAAAAGGCGTTCCGCATTTTCTGGTGGCCCGAGGACGGTTTTGACCAGACACCCGGCAAGTACGGGCTGAAAGTTTATCCAGTGGAAAAATTATCATCGCCTTTGCTCTCCTGGAACGTCTCAAGCTTTTTGGTGACACCAGCAATCTGTTAGGAAGAGCAGCGAAGCAATTCTTTTTGGATGGTTCCCTAAATCTCTTTGATGACCGGCGCACCGCCATTCGATATACGGCCGACCTGACTGCCATTCTAAAGGCGGGAGCGTTCAGGCTTACACAATGGGCTTCCAGCAGCCGTGAGCAGTTGAATGTTGTCCCGGAGTCGAGGGGCACTGATTACGCCAAAGGGTTTTTGAGATTCTCGTTACAAATAGAGGGCAAGCTTGGAGCTCGATGTGAAGCCGAAAGTGATGAGTTCACACTCTATCTTGGCCTACATAAGCAGCCAGCTACGCGGAGGGGAATTCTTTCATCAGTCTCAAGCATCTGTGACCCTGTGGGCTTCGTTCCATCATGGCTTCAACCCGCGGGGATCCTGTTCCAATCTCTGGGCCAAAGAGGGGAGGGTTGGGAAGAACCTCTCCAGGACGACGACTACGAGGGATGGCATGGCTGGTTTGGCAGCCTGGATCAACTCGACGGGGTCAAGATACCAAGAAGCCTGACATAGATCAGGTGCCTGCGAGAAGCCCAACCTCACTTGTCTTCACAGCATCAGAAGTAGGCCAGGAGTGGTAGCCTAAGGCTATTGGGGGGATGGAAACGGTGGGCGGTGCAATCAAATAGTACCCACGGAGGCGGTAGTAGTCCCGCTGAAGATCATATTCTTTCCGAGACTAGGATTGACTGCGGCAGGCTTGGCCGTCGGAGCAGCCTTGAAGACTAGGAGTGCCTTGATCTAATGGACTGGGGATCGAACGTTCGGACAGATTCTTTCACTGTGCTGCATCATATAAACAACATTAACACTCGTTTTACCACCCATGTGGTTAACAGACTCACGGCCATTCATGAGTCGACCAAGGCCGGGCAGTGACACTAAGTACTATCGGCAGCAACCCAGCCTACTTCTGCTGGAGGAGCCTAAGAACACTAGAAAAACGGCAGACATGGGCAATGGGCTGGACCACCTAGATGGATGTTAAGAGAAGTGACCGGCATTATCAACACCCAAGCCTGCGGGTGGTGATATTTAAAAAAGAATAATAATAGCCACAAACTCAACGGAAACCGGAGGTCTAGTGAGAAACCTGTGTTACTTCCAAAGGCGAACTAAAATGTTGGGGGACATGGCATGGTGGAATGGGTACAAGGTACCTCTGGCTACTACGAAAGGCGATCGACCAAAAGTCACGTAAAAAACAGGAAAAATACCGCGAGGCGAGTTGACCCAAGCAGAAATCGTTGTTCCGTGTCCACTCCGGCCACTTGCCTCCCCATCTGAGGCCAGTGGGCTGTTTGGGTCTGATCATGACACCAAGAGGGGCAAGCTTTTACACAGTGGCATCCGAAAAATGCACCCTGTAAAGACTGAAGGGCTACTGAGAAACGGAAAAAGGTTAGCAACTTCAAACCTAGGGTACAAAACGAAACACTCTAATATAGGTCCCGGCAACCACCACATCACAACACGTCTGATAGCTAACTTCAGTCAGTAAGGAGGACAAGCACGTTCGAATCAGTTGGTGAACAATATACATCGACGATCTTAGCCTACAAGGGGACCAGCAGCAGCCAAGTGAGTGATCGGTAATTGCCCCAGGTGCCGTCGCCAAAATGCGGTATCAAGCAAAAGGAGATGGCGCTCCTTCCAGCTGTGAGAGTTCAACCAGGATGACGTCCGTTCACGGAGATCGGTGCCCGTTACTTTGGTCTATTAGTCGCGTGAGAACAGAAGAGCACGCGGAAGACGTATAGCTGCTGGAAACATTTTTGCAGTCTACGGCAGTTGGTCCCGAAGCAGTACATAACATTACGACTGACTCATTCCGAAGGGTTTCCAGAAAGTTCAACGCAAGGCGAGTCGTTCCCAAAAGCGTACGCTCGGACGACGATTTAAGTTCCTATGGGGCACAGAGGAATTTGTAGAGAGCATGGAACCTCCGGTACCATGCTGAAATGCAGGATAAAACTGTGGCTAAAGAAGTGCAGTGTCACTTTGGTCCACCCTACGCCACACATCGCGGTGGCGTATGGGAAAGGCTAGCAAAATCGGTCAGATAAATACTCACTATCTAATCCCACAACAGGCTTTCGATGACCAAGCGCTGAACACCCTACAAACCGAAGTAGAAAGCACGCCGAATAATAGACCTCTGGTGCCGATTGTCTCGGATGTGGAAGGCGAGCCGGTTTTCACTCCCAGTGGTCTGTTTTTGTGGTCAAATGTGTGAACAGTAGTTCCAAAAACTCTACGTGGAAGGTATATCATGGGGTGGGAGCAAGTCGTTCACTTGGCAACAGCTTTCTGGAAACTTTGGACGAGAGAGTACTTACCCCCACTGCAACTCCGACAAAAGTAGATCTTCAAGGGAAGATCGTTTGGAAGTACAGAAGCCGTCATCCTTGTGGAGGGCCAGGTACACAAGGATGAATGTCCTACTGGAGTGATCAACGACAATCATACGAAAATCGATGTTCTGATAGGCACGGTGGCGGTAAAAACAACCAAAAGAGATGCACCATAAGATGCCCATGAGGTGTTTTCGCTCCAGGGGGATAGAGTGGCGGTCAAAATGCCCAGTTCCTGGCCCGTGTGAAGCCCGATCAAAGGTTCAATGCTCGATTCACGGACTAGTAATCTTCACTCGTCCTGGACAGCATCTTGGAGCCTCGAAGCAAGGAGAAGCCTGAATCAGGGCAGAACCCAAATCAAGAACACGATGGCTCTGCAAGCTCTATGGAACTGAAAGCGAGAAAATAATTAGGCACAAAAACAATTATGCCTCTATCAGCGAGCCTTGGTCACTATCCAGCCGAAAAGGCGGTCAAAAATAGGGGGAAAACCTGTAAAGAGGAAACAGTTGGCCAAAAAAGAGTGGGCGGTAAGTACCTGACCTGATGTCCAGACAAGCAGAATAAGTTCTCCACGCCTAATCAGGCCCAATGAACAGCTTCCTGAGCGCGGCAGTCAAAAATCAGCTTCAGTAAGCTGAACGTCTGTCATAAGCCGAAGTAAGCGAGAAAATGAAGCCGAGCCAAATCAAGACAAAACTGTGTTGAATCAGTGCGACTCACTACCGTGCCATCTGTTCGCAGAGTAATCTCGGTAAGGAAGCGCGACCATAAAAAGCAAAGGCAAGTGCATCAAGCGTAGATTAATTGTCGACCACAAAACAGTGTTAGCACGAATAAGGTTGGAAAAAGCCTTCCAAAATTAGTCAGAAAGTATATGAAGGTGAGAAAACGAGGAATTTTTCGATCAACACGGATGTTACGGACGGCGGCGAACGCGACTCCAACTCGACGGACCAGGCTTAAAGTAAGGTTTATGAAATAAGCCCTCATACCTCTGATGCCGACTGACTCTGAATTTACCTTATTTATCTTTCACGTATCCCTCAAAGGACCTGACACGCCACACAATCGTGAAAGTGCACCCAAGTATAACTTGTACAACATCCACAATATTCAAAGGAGTTGATATGTAGAAACTCCAAATCGGCAAATGACTAGACGTTGCAACTGTTGCATTCTTACAACACAGTCCGTCTCAATTCACAGTCACCTTTCTCCACCGATGTTCTACATCACTCCGATCACTTTGTAAATACTTTCGCTTTGAGCTCCCTAGCCACCTTCACCACCATCGTCTTCCCTCTGTGAGATGTGAGTCCATTCATTAACGCTCTCATTTTCGACCGTCATCACAGGAGGCATCCGCGCCAATCAAATTAATAGATCCTCTCTCACCCATTTTCTTCGATCCCTTCCTTTTTCTTCCCTCGTTCATGGACTGTTCCCTACGGCCGTCATCACTTCTTCGCCTCCAGGGTCGTTTCTCCCTGTTGAACCACCGCGTTCATCTGTCGTGAAAGACATTCATCATGATTTTTCTAAGTTCATTCTACATCATCTGATCTAAACCCATATGTCTCTTCCAGTCGCTGCCATTTCTGCGATCTGACACTCCACTACTGTTCGCTCATAGTCCTCCTGTGTATGTGTATATATACATATGTATATATGCATATCTACATCCACCAGTTCTTTTCCGTCCGTTTCCCTTGCCATCACTCCCCTGCCCTCCCTGATATGCCTCCTTTCTGTCAATATCCGTGCCTGACAGCCGCCGTGTACCAGACCCTTCTAAAACATTTTGCTGTCTGACCCACCTTTTAAGACTCGCATTTCTCACTTCCTGTTTTACTATGAGTTTTGTACCTCGTCACCGACCATTCATAGCAGTGTGTCAATGCGTCATAGCTATCCAATCCTTCGGCATGCAATTCAGTTTGTACCTCATCGTCTCTCGTCGCCACAGTTGTTCATACCGATTTTTAGTCTTTCTCAATGTAAGATCCCCCGGCCTCCAGCTATCTCTACTTGGCTCGGTCACATTCAGCATTTGGTCTCCACATTCAAATTCACCGGGCACCCGTTTGAATACATTCGTGGGTTCATTTAAGCCCCCTCAATGATCGTTTGGTGTGCATGCGTTTATCATACATGTATCTCCTTCAAATCTTTCTGATGTTCGCAAATCCCACATTTGTCACACAGTTTTCCGCATTTTCACGAGCTATTCGTCCACATTACCGCTTGTAAAGGTTTAATCGTGTCTGACATTCATCGAGTGTCCCCGAGATAAATCATCATTGTAATTATTGTCTGTGAGGTGGCTGAAACTTCGGAATAATCATTCTTGACGATTTGTAGAAAAGCCTCTATGCTTAAATCTTTACCTTGTGTTACTGCCTAATTTGTGTTCGTGTTGGTACTTGCCTTGTTTGAAACATACATTTGGAAAGATCCCACTGCCAGAACAGAACATCCTAATATTCAGGCGCCCTATGGCTAATTCGATTCTTCGTCATAATTTTCATTTTTTACTCAGCCATGTATTTACTCCGGGTCAGGGAGCCCTTTGCCCTTTACGTTCCCTAAACAGCCCATACACACCCAGTGCACTGATGCTTGTATCCTCATCTATCGATGGGAGAGTTGTGATCTCCAGGGGAAACTTCAGTGCCCGGATTTTCGGAGTGGGCTCTTGAGAAACACTGCAAGAATACCTACAAATAGCTAGCTGTAGAAGTAACCCATGACGAGCAACATATGCGCTGACGTAGCGCCTAGTTGGCTCAGGGTGCAACAGTACGCCTGTCTTTCTCTAGGAAGCTTTCCGTTTCATGGAAGTTTTTGGCGGGTGGTGTAAAATAAAGCTGTAGAAGTCCCCCCAATCATTGTCATACGCTATCACTATAGACTACGCAATGTTTTCTTGTGGATCCTGGAACACATGCAGCACATTTCAATCAAGACACTTGAGCACTTGTGGATATTTCACTCATATGTGCAGTAGCTCCCTTTTGATTTGACCCCTGGCTGCCGTCACGGTCGTAGCTGACAGGGACAGTTATCAAACTCTGGTTCTCGTTGCTTATCGTAGTGGCCGCACAGCTGAGGTTTGTATATGGCATACTTGCCTATAGTTTGTTAATCCGGAATCGCAGAAATTGAGTATCATTCTTGTTCTGAAATTGGGGTTTGTTATTCGGCCACGCATCACTAACAATCGGAAAACGGTACAATACTCGAAACTTGGAATCGCATATACGCAAACAGCCAAGCCCTGCGCAACAAGCTTCCCGAACTCAGCCTCTTAGACGCCGGGTGCAACGCGCTGGCGATTGTGATGAGTAAAACACGATCGCAAGCCGTTTTTTCAGTCGAAGCTGGAGGTCCGGGGCGTGATCTTTAGCGTCTGCTCAGTTTGCCTCTCTTCCACATAGCGTCTCGCCATATAGCTTCTTGACTCTTTCCCAAAAAGTCCGGACATGAAATTCGGTCTCAGCCCGCTGACTGAAGGAGGTTATTGACCGAATTTAATCCCTAGTCAAGATTCCACTCATTTCGTTCTTACATACCATCCTACAGCTAATCTTGTTCCTCATTTTAAGCAGAACTTTGTTCCTTATTCTACGGACTGGTTATTCTGAGTCAAACATCAGACTCGTGAATGGATCTCGTAGTTCTTATCTGACCAAAATTTTCAGCGTTCCCTCTATTCGTCCCATTTGCCGTAGCCCCGGCATGACCATAGTTGGATTAACCACCGACTATTTTTTAGGATCATCTTCAGTACTCCGGATACCGGGTACTAACTAGATCCCCAAAATGTCTTGTGGAACGGGCAACAAGGCAAAAGTTCCCAAGCTCTCCAGAAGACGGTAAAAGTGGTGGAATGAATAAAGGATGGCTTGTATTGAAACGGTGTCATTCACATTTACATGTGGGGGCGACGCCGGACCCGATAGCAGCTGAGGGTGTTCAAGGAGTGTGGGCGTCCTCAAACAGAGCAGTCAAAATGTTTTTCAATTGGCGGAAACCAATTGTCCCTGCAACAAGCAGATAAACAACACACGGCCCTGTGGCATCGAACAACATACGAACTGCTCAGAGCTAGGTACTAATCGGTCACATTTGCCTACGGTAATTTTTGGTCATGAACTTAAAGGTTCAGACTCAATCATTTCCAAGCCGTCACAACAGCTCCCGCCTTAAGAGGGAACTGTCAAGTTGACCCTTCGATCTAACTGAAGATGTGATGCGCGCAGGTCTCCAGTAGCATCAGAAGTCTCATGTGTCCTCGGTCGCCTGGTGGACTATGTTACGATGCCATGACCTGCTTTTGCAGCCATGGGAGAACTACTGAAGTGCGCAAAGGCCCAGCAGTCATCTGCAAAGCCCTCTTCCGGTTGTTGCAAGAAAACTGTTTACATGCAAACCGTATAGAATTGTCCATAACGACTTTCCGGGGGTGTACTTATTTACCGTGCCCGTACAAGCAATGAAAGAGGAAAGGGGAATATGCGAACAAACTCCCATGAGCGAAAAGGAAATGAAAAGAATTATGCCCGAAAAGTCGGTTCAATGAGCGAATTTTAGAATGTTCGAATGTTTTCGGGTTTTTAAAATGGTTTTGTAAAACGCCAAACAGTGAAAACACGGTTAAGTGGGATTAAAATAAAGAATGCTGTCTACGAGAGGCTTTGGTCAAAGCACAAAACTGCCAGATCGCGTCATTCTCTGCGGCTCCATGATTTCTGGCTGCGGTGGTTGAGGTTCGGAGGTGGCCTCTGTGATGGGTGAAGGAAGTACTGCAGCACTGTCGTTGAGCAGTGTCTCCTTTTCCGGACTATCGTCAAGGTGCGCAACTTTAAGACGGTCGACAGGTATAGTTTCGTGTTTACCGGTTCGGTCTGTAAAGTAAACTCGGTCGCGTCGCTCGAGCACCTTGTATGGACCTTCATAAGGCCGCCGTAGTGATATTCTAAAGCTACCCAAGCGTATGAAGACGCACGCGCAGGTGGACATTTCGGGCGCAGTGTAAGTTGACTGAGAACGTGGTCACGGCGGACGCATTTGAAAATGGCGCATCTGAGCAGCCAAATGTTGAGCCTATGGAACACAACGGCCGCCATTGACGCGGCCTATGGCAAAGAAACCCACGGGTAACCAAAGAGTTTGATCAAGAGCCAATTCTGCAGCTGGAGCGTTAATATCAGGTTTATAAGCGGAAGTCAAAACCAATAAGACGGTTGGAAGCGCCTACACCCAATTGGAGCTGTCAGCAGCGGTGAGCGAAGCTTTGAGCTGGCGATGAAAAGGTCCAACCGTACCGTTAGCTGGCAGGTGACATGCTGTCGTACGAGAACCGTGATAGCCTAAAGTGCAATGTTTCTCCAAACAGATGTGACTCAAACAGTGCACAGCAATCACCATTTATCGTTGCAGGGCAGCCATGTATCGAAACTCAAGGTTCCATAAAAGCAGCTATTACGGTTTCTGTCTGTATATAGGCAATGGACGCACCCTCTGGCCAACGGGTGAAACGGTCGACCACAGTAATAAAATAAAGGAAACTTTACGTGACTCGAGAAGACCAAAGACGTTTATGTGGATATAAGAAAACAGTGGAGATACAACTAGAAAGTGGCTAATGGAGCCATTTTATGTCTACTTACCTTCGATGGTTGGAACTGAAGGCATGACCTAGCCCAATCACGAATATCCTTTTGCAAGCCTTGCCAGACGTACCAATGTGAAACTAGCTTGGTGGTGGCTTGGATGCTGCGACGGGCCAAATTGCGTAAAACGTCGAGTGGCGCGGGTGAGGCATGGTTGTTTCACTCATCATCGAGCCCGAGGATGTAACTAAAGAGAAGTCCGAGGGTTGGAGCGATGCAATCTGGTTAGGATCTGTGAGGCACGATTTCGAACGTTGGGCTGCAGCCGAAACTTCGAGGTCTATGACCAAAGGCTGACTAGACGTAGGGCCCACCCGAGAAACAGCATCAGCCACAACGCTGTCAGCTCCAGAAAAGTGACGAAAATCGCTGCGATGCTGCGCCACGAGGTCCAAATAAAGCAATGCTCTCGGTGAGTGCTTATCGGTGCGGCTGTGAAACGCATACGTCAATGGTTTATGATTGGTAGGGATGACGAACTGTCTGCCTTCAAGAATACGTCGGAAATGTCTGACAGTACTGTGAACAGCAAGTAGTTCCCGAGTAAAAATAAAATACTCAGCTTCAGCTGGTAGGGGACGACGGGCGAGAAGGGCTAGTGGTTTCCAATGTGATGTAGGCTACTGCCGTAGCACGCCGCCCATGGCTTCGTCAGGGGGTCGGTGGTTATACCCAATTGGGATTCGGCGGCGAAATAAGCCGGCAAAGTAGCAGAAGCCGAAGCGTCTTTGCCCGCTTTGAAGACAGTTTCAGCATCCTCGGATAATTTTATGGGGCCACCTTTAGCGCCTCAAAATTAATCTGTCAAAAGCCTCATGAAGATAGCACGGTTTTGGAAGAAACGCTGATATTGGCTCACTATCATGTTGAAACAACGAACGGCGGCCAGTGAAGCAGGCAGCAAAAGTCACGAAATGTTCGTGCCTTTTCTTCCAAGGGCCGAATACCAGGTGTAACGAACGTTTGAGCAATGCGTAGCCAAATTCGCAACGGATCCCGAAGTCAAAAGACGATCATCCGTGATATTCTACGATACTAGATTATTACAATAAACAATGACATAAACAATATACAAACCTCAATAATACGATCACAAAGTCTCAACAACGAGAAACCGAATAGCAGCGTGTGAGCAGACAGCACGTGCGTCACGCAGGTCCTGAACAAGGATGTGCCAAAATAGCGCTCTGGGCGCGAACAAACAACAATTGGTCCAGAAAAACAACCAGTTCGTAAAGACAAGTCAATAGTGTATGGAAATGAGTGATGTTGGGAAAAACACTGAATCGCGAGGGAAAAAGGGGGATTTTCCCCGACCGGCTAATACACCGCCCACCAAAATCCTCCTGGATCCTTAGCAGAGTCAAAGGTTCGGTATAAAGGTACTGATTCTTCCTACCTGCCTAGGCCCTGCTGTCAGTGCGCGCGTCTAATGCTCGTCGTCAACGTTCTACTACTGGTCGCGCCTAATCCATTGGATACATAGACGTGAGGCTAGTCTACATCTTCCACAAGACCAAATGACCGATGGCGAGCGTGAATGGTCACATAGACGTTGTCCTCGTCAGGGGCCGTCCGATCCTGGATGTACGTGCTTGAGTGTGTGTGTGAGTGCGTGTGTGTGAGTGCGTGTGTGTGTGTGTGTGCCGGGGTTACAATGAAATCACAGGTATGACTACACATCAAAGGAGGACTTTCTGCAATGTCAACAAAAGACCGCGTGGCAAGAAAACGAGTAAAATGTAGCATGTGTGTGTGACCTGAGCTCCGCTACTTCCACATATGCAAGGGGCATTCGGTAGCGTCAACAAAAAGCAAAACAACGAACACTGTCACATGCTTGATGGGTTTACGGGATGTAGAGTGCGTCGTTCATGCGTGTATGTATCGGGATGTACAATGGAATCGCACTCATCACCACATATCGGAAAGAACCTTCTGTAATGTCAACGAAAAGACCGCGAGCACCTTAACGTGTTTGACGGAGACCGTGTGGTATATATGGTGTTTCTTTATCCACCTCGATTACTGGTGTGAAAAAGGTTTACTAGGCCTCAGGGTTATCAGCTCCTCCGTCTTCGCTCTCGAGTAGGTTAATACTGCGTATGTCACGAATGAGCACTCCGTTAGCTGTCTTCACCTTCACCGTTCGTATCATTCCGCCAGTGCTTTTGATGGTTTCCGTAACTACTCCCAAAGACCAAGCGCTGAAATGTGCGCGTTCGTCGGCGATCATAACCACGTCCCCAACTTTGAATGGTCTTGTTTTGGCCAGCCACTTCTGTCGAGTCTGCAAAGCCGGTAGGTACTCCCGTAGCCATCGCCTCCAGAAGACCTTGGCCAGATAGTTCGCTTGCTTCCACCCGTGGAGGTAGCTCCCACGAAGGCTTACCGGCCCTTGGAAACCCTCATTCGACCTTAGCGTCAATAAGTCGTTTGGGGTGAGCGCCAGGTGGGTGGGTTCGCCGTTCAATACTGGAACCAGGGGGCGGTTGTTCAGGATTCGCTCCACCTCAGTCGTGACGGTGTTCAGCGTCTCGTCGTCGGGCGGCTGCTGCTCCATGATCGACAGCAATATCCGTCTTGCGGACCGGATCATGCGTTCCCATATGCCGCCTCGGTGACTGGCCTGTGGGGGGTTGAAATGCCATCGTATGCCGTAGGCCACTGTTCGATTCTGCAGTTCGTCCCTGTTTATGTTCTTGTGCCAACGCTGCAATTCCCGGTGAGCGCCCACAAAGTTCGATCCATTATCTGAGTATATATCGGCCGGTACGCCCCGTCGGTTGATAAATCTTTGCAAGGCCCATAGAAACGAATCGGTCGTCATTGAATGTGCGACTTCAAGGTGTACCGCACGTGATTTCATGCACGTCATGATACATCCGTATCGCTTTTCTAATCTTTTCCCGCACTTGATCCACAAGGGCCCGAAATAGTCCAACCCGGTGTCACTGAACGGCCACCAGCCCGTAGTCACCCTGCATTCTGGTAGTGGGGCCATGAGTTGCTTGCCCGCTATGGCATTGCGTCTCCTGCATTGCACACACCGTCGGATTACGCGTTTTACAGTCTCTCGTCCTCTCAACAACCAAAGACGCTTTCGGATGACGCTCGTCACGTGACTTTCCCCGGCATGTCCCTCCACGGCGTGGACGTGTTGAATCATTAGCCCTACTACAGGTTGTCTCGCAGGCAGCAGTATAGGATACTTTGTGTCGAAGTTCAGGTGGGCGTTGGTCAGCCTACCATCCACCCGCAGCAGTCCGTCGATGAGTTTGGGGTTTAAACGCTTCAGCTCGCCTCTTGGAGATGGCATGTCTTTATTGGTCGGCCCCACTTCTTCCGCCCTCTTGAGTTCTTGGGCGAAAGCCTCGCATTGTATCATTCTGAAAATATCGTACTCTGCCGCTTGTAGCTCATCGGGACCTATCGGGCCGACCCGTATCCGGCCTGAGGGCCATAGCCCTTTCATGACTGGTAAATTTCTCTTGAACCTGGTTAACCAAACTAGCGAACGAAGCGTCTTCATTCAGGAATAAAACCTGACCAGTCGCAATAGAATGGATGACGCTTCGACGACGTTCATTGCTATCACTACGCCTTTGATCTCCAGTTCCACTTCCGTAGGGGGTTTTAATTCGAACACGGGCCAGTCCTGTTTGGGCAATTGCAGGAAGTTTGGCCCTCTCGTCCACGTGTCCGGTTGCCTGAAGTTGTTCGCACCTCGGGAGCACAGGTCGGCCGGATTATCGCCAGACCTGACATGACTCCACTGGTGCGTGGCTGATTCATCGTGGATAATCGTGAGCCGGTTAGCAACGAAAGTACTAAACCGGCTCCGTACGTTGTTAATGTAGTAAAGTACTATCGTTGAATCCGTCCAGAAGCTCACCAACCAAATGTAGAGATCGAAACATCTCTTCACAGCTTGCACCACCCTGACTGCCAACACG
This sequence comes from Fasciola hepatica, assembly GCA_948099385.1. Lineage (NCBI taxonomy): Eukaryota > Metazoa > Platyhelminthes > Trematoda > Plagiorchiida > Fasciolidae > Fasciola > Fasciola hepatica. Next base: position 13,400,150 of record CANUEZ040000110.1, read on the forward strand.
GCTGCGCTGAGTTCAAGGCGTGGGATTGAGACCGACTTCAGTGGAGCAACGCGGGCTTTGGCGAAAAGGATCCTCGTGGTATATTGTCCATCTCCTGCGCACCATCGTCCGTACACCATAGCTCCATAACCGACTTCGGATGCATCGGAAAAGGCATGTAGTTCTCCAGTCCGTGTCGTATGGCCAGGAGTCAAACATCGTGGGATTCTTATGTCCCCTAATTTCTTCAAGGTGTTCAAAAATTCTTCCCAGTCCAGCCGGTCCCCTCGGTCCAGTGACTGGTCCCAATCAACTTTCTTACGGCACAGCCGCTGCAGCAAGATCTTTCCGGGTAGCAGCCATGGTGAGACGAAACCAAGCGGGTCGAACAAACTTGGACGGCAGATAGTATGCCACGACGGGTTATTGGCAGTTCGGGAACGTTTAGTTCGAAAACAAAATCGTCCGTTTCCGCGTCCCATTGTATCCCTAAGGTGCGCTCGATAGGAAGTGGAGAGCCGTCCAAATCTCTTACCCTTTCGGCCTTTTCGTGATACGGGATGACCTTCAGCACTTCTGAAGCGTTCGACATCCATTTAGTTAGATGGAAGCCGCCCTCTTCCAGCAATCTCGTCAGACCCCTGAACTGCTCTAGAGCTGATTCCACATCATCGAATGACCCAAGGTAGTCGTCGACGTAGAAGTTCCTGCTGACGCTTTCTACCACCGTCCGATGTACTAGATCGCCATGTTTGTTCGCTGATTCTCGGAGGGCGTAGTTTGCACAAAATGGTGACGATATGGCTCCAAAGGGGTGAACGGTCATCTTATAATTCACCACTGCGTTGTCCCGGTCGCTCCCTTCCCACCACAGGAAACGCAAAGCATCTCGTTCTCCTACCGGAATCTTCACCTGATGGAACATTTCCCTAGTGTCGGCAGACAAAGCCACTTTACCCACTCTGAAACGGCACAAAACATCCATCAGTGGAGTGGTCCAGTCAGGTCCCTGTAGTAGGCGATCGTTTAACGACTTGCCCTGGAACTTGGCCGCACAGTCGAAAACCGCCCGCAGTTTATTGGGTTTCCTGGGGTTGATAACCGGATGGTGAGGCAGATACCAGATACCCCTTTTGCTGTCGGAGTTAACAGGCACTTTTTCAACGTAACCGAGGGTCTCGTTTCGCTTCATCAAATCCGCATATTGTTCCCACAGATTCTGGTCTCGAATGAAGCGTTCTTTTAGTCGTAGTAATCGTTGGAGAACCTAATTTATGTTGTCAGTCCACAGGTCGACCGGTATGCGCCATGGGAGGGGAACCTCGAACTGTTTTTCGAGGCCTCTAGTGCCTTGCCGCACTGTTTGTAGAGCGAAGTGATCCTCTTGAGACAACGTCGGTCTTTCGTCTCCAATGTCATGAAACTCCTTTCCATACAGCCGTTGCAAATGACACTCTATGCGGTCCGTTTCGGCGGATAAGTAATTCACGGAACCGCGTACCCCTACTGGACCGTATAACATCCATCCCAGAACCGTGCGTACGGCATTAGGTGCCTGGCGGTCGCCCACTCTCTGGTCAAGCACCCAATGCGCCTCTGGCACGTCGCAGCCGATGAGGAGATCCACTTCATCATCTTCCCAGTCTACAACGGTTACATCCTGCAGGTGGGGCCACCGAGTCAAGATTGCGTTCACCGACCTTGGTGCCCGCATGGGGAGATCCGCTAACGTGATTGCCTCCGTTGGTTCAATTTCCTCGTTAGTGTCTAGAGAGATGAGTTGCAGCCTTAATCTACCGGCAGTCGTTACCTGTGTTCCGCCCACCATGTTCACTGCTAACGACGTCGCACCTTTAGCCAGTTTGTGTTTGTCGGCAAACCGCTCTTTCACTAAAGTGGTGTCGGATCCACTATCAACGAAAGCCAACGCCTTGACTATCCCAGTCGGAGTCACTACTCCCACGGCCACTACGCATAAACGTACCGGTTTACTGGCAGATTGTGAAGTTGAACAAATCACGCTGGGCTTGGCACTTGCCTCGGATATGGTTACTCTCGCCTGATGCAGCAGCCGATGGTGTCTGCCCGTGCAGCCCTCGTAGCCACATCGATTCCTTGTTCTACAGGCTGCTGCCCGGTGCGTGGTGTTGAGACAGATGAAACATGCTCCTGCCATCCTCGCCATTCCCCACCGTTCGTCTATTGTGGCGTTGCCGAACTTGGGGCATTCTGGTAGGCCATGGCTAGTACCACAGGATCTGCAATTGGGTTGCGCCGTAGTATCGCGTGAAAAAGCATGTGTATTGGTCCAAGGCTGATGTCTTGGATGTTCCCGTACAGGGGTTTGGACTTGGTTAGTACTGGGCTTGTTTGCTCGGTTGCTGTCCCGGATGAGTCGGCCGAATCTGCTGTCAGCTATCTTCGTTTGCCTGTCTAAGTATTCGGTCAGGTCTTCAAAGTTGGCTTCTCTGTCGCTTCGGCTGATCCGTTCTGCTTCTTCCGCCCACCGACCCTGTAGTTCGGGAGAGAGGTGACGGACTATGCCTTCCAAAGTGTGCATGGCGTCTAGGTCAGCCCTGTAACCTAAATGGTCGAGGGCTATTGAGCAGTTCTGCATCTTGATCACCAGGTCGGCCATGGTGTAGACGTCGCCCTTGGTTCTCTTTGCCTCTGCCATCACGCCCTCTATTAGGTTACGGGCTACTTTAAAAGGTTGGCCAAACAAATCCCTCAGAATCTTTCTTGCCCTTGTGTAGCCTTGCTCTGGATCGAGCATGGTACACCCGTCGATAGCTTCTCGCGCTCGGCCTCGGCAGTAGTGAGTAAGGTAAAGAAGCCTTTGCCCAGGGTCGGTTACCTTATTTTCAACGACCGTCTCGAACTGCTTGACAAACTTGCAGTATTGCTCAGCTCGCCCGTCGAAAACCGTTAACTCCACTCTAGGTAGATCGATCGATGGTGGTTTGTATTCGGCGACCGGCGTGGGGTTCCCTACCTTATTGCACTCTAACCTATCGGAAGTGTCGAAGTCACTGGTCTCATGCTCTCGCTGTTTCTGTGTACACTTCTCTGCTTCATGCGCCTGTAGTCTAGCCGAAAGTAACTGTTGCTCTAGTTCTAGTATTCTCAGCTTATATAAATTGACACCCTTACGATCAATATTGCTTTCAATAACACATGAGCCAGCACTGACAGGACTAGGCGATCTAGCATTGACTAAAGAACCATATGTACCCAAAACCTCCCCAGAGACTTGCCGTATTACTTCCTGTCCGGATTCGACTGCTTTTGATCCTTTTCTTGGCATTTTGCGTGATTTTTCCTCGTTCCAAATAGATCTATTGAGTATTGTTACGAACGTTTGAGCAATGCGTAGCCAAATTCGCAACGGATCCCGAAATCAGAAGACGATTATCTGTGATATTCTACGATACTAGATTATTACAATAAACAATGACATAAACAATATACAAACCTCAATAATACGATCACAAAGTCTCAACAACGAGAAACCGAATAGCAGCGTGTGAGCAGACAGCACGTGCGTCACGCAGGTCCTGAACAAGGATGTGCCAAAATAGCGCTCTGGGCGCGAACAAACAACAATTGGTCCAGAAAAACAACCAGTTCGTAAAGACAAGTCAATAGTGTATGGAAATGAGTGATGTTGGGAAAAACACTGAATCGCGAGGGAAAAAGGGGGATTTTCCACGACCGGCTGTTACACCGATAAGGCCGTGATGTCCTAAACGTGTGGGACAGGGTAACTATCTGGAAAGGCAGCATTATTGAGGGCCCTACGATCTCCACATGGCGGCCAATCTCGTGACTTTTGGGGACCATGTGAAGTAGTTAAGCCCGGGGACTATCTGATGCACGAATAATATCTAATTCAAACATGTGCTCGAACTCGGCTTGCACGGGTTTAGGCTTGTTGGGTGGAAGCTGAAGTGCTCCAGCAAAGCTGGAGGGCCTGATGTGCTAATGTGATGGACCATCGGGCTGTTTAATAATAATAAAGATAATAATAGTGATAGTGTATTTCTCGGCCACTGTCGAGACGCACGCGCAAGCGCATGATCATTGTGCACAGCGTTACTCAGTAAGATGGAACATTCACAAACTTTAGGTAAAAAGGTAAAACGTGTCAGCGATAGAAAAACGTAGCCAGCGATAGTTTACATGGATCACTCTGATAATAGTTGGCGCCGTAACTTTGAACCGGTTTCGATTTCTGTATGGGCGGTGGCGCACTGTGGGGATGCCGAAAAGGTCGTTCATACATAACACTAAGGATGAATTATAAGTGAGAATGATGCAAGCCATGAGAAACGGCGGCTTAATGGGGTTCCGCGAACAGTGTAAGTTCTTAATAGAAAGAAGAAGAAATTGTATGGAAGTACGCTCGGGAAAATTGATGCATGTGAAGAGAATAGCAAACCATGAAGCTGATGCAAACCCTGAATGACGGATCTACCGGTGTTCAATAAAGAGAATGAGTTATGAAACAGGGAGACATGAAACCAATTTTATGGATGTGCATTTGGGAACATTGGTGAGTGTGGAAGAAACAGCAGTCCCTATGACGGTGAGTTAAATTTCAGGATCAGTAACCTGTACCATTCAGAAATGAGGAAGCACAACTGGAGAGGCCTGGAAAAGTGGAGGATCAATTTCTAGCCGGAGAGGGATCAAGGGAAAAATGGACCGTTGCAACGGATACTAAAGTTGAAAATCTCCGCATTGACATGGGCGTTACTATGCTGTTTCACTGACAAATATACATGTATACATTGACGCACTGAGCCTCAGTGTTATTCAGCATCATTACTGGTAATGAACAACATCCTATGGGTATGGTTCATCTGGCTGGGTAAATGATGTGTGTCTGCCAGTCAGCCGGGTGTGGCGAGATATGACAGATTTAACTGATGACTGGTATATTAGCGGGTTGCGCGTGTTGGCTGCAACGGTGATATCGACAGGAGAGGTTTTGCTTTAGAAAATACCAATCGATCTGATAGGCAGCCTCAGAGGCTACGAAAGGTTTCACTTGGGTTCCTGTCGGTACTAGTCAAAGTGGCATCCTTGGTTATCAAGTTTGGAGACCGAGATAGTCGGAGGCGACGAACCTGAAATAAACGGGGATTGCAATCTGGACGTGGTTCCAGCTATGGGTTATGGTAATATATGACGACAATAATAATGAACTGGTTGGGTTTATGTGAATGGGGCAAGAGTAAAGTTTCATTTAAACAGTCAGTGGCACCTACTCCATTTCTGGGTAAAGTAGGCTTCAGGCTAGCAAGGTTGCGTACATCGGTTGGGCAAATGTGCATGCATTCTAAAGGATTAATAGTCTGCACGTTGGTGTGGCAGTGTTGGGATACTAAGAAAAACCTAAGTCATTTATGTTGCTGTTATTGATATTGTTATCGGCGGTGAAGGAGCAGGAACTTTGGGCGGAGGGCGTACTCCATACATTTTCCGAGATCCAAAGGCGACAAGGCCTCCAGCACCACCACCATGCCCTGCCACCCTGGTCAAGGGGCCATAACTTAGGCATTCTTCCACACTATGAACAGCCTAGGCTGACATGAGAACTTTAGGCAACCCACATAATGGAAAGGGCTTCTACCCCACCAACAATGAATTAGGTACCCAACAACGAACCGCACATGGCTGACCAGCCGGAGCTTTATGGACCTCTTGGGTTTGGGGATCATGGGGCCTTCGGTTGTGAGTCGGTGGCCAACACTGTTTGCTGAGAGTTGTTGGTTCCACCATACAGAATCTGACCCCAGCACGTTTCCCTGCCATTGGGGAGTTTCTAGCCGTGATGCAGTGGCCACAGGACCATTCCTGTGGTAACTCACTAGATCAGCGTGAGACGAGTTCTAGGTGAAGCAACGAGGTTAGCGCGGCAAATACCAGTTAAGACCCTGAGGCCTGGGCACATAATGGGCCGCCGCCCGCTGACAACCCTAGAAAGAAAGAGAATGACGTGCGATGAGTGTGGATTTGTCCACTGCCCGTGGGACAATAACAAACAAATCCACATCGGAAACATATGTAATGCACAATGCGAGCAGGATCGTCAGAGTGTCAGAGGAAGTTCTTACACAAGGCAATAAAAGATCCTAAGCGATTCGATAGCCACATATCTACATCGATCCAGTGCGGACCCGAGGTGAAGGATGTGCAGCAAGCGGATGGAACACTGGAGGAAAAGCAGGTGGGGCTGCTAAAGCCTTGGTTTAGCACTGCTCCTAAGTATTTGCTCCAGCACAATGAAACCGAGCAAGATACAATGATCTGGTCTCGGTGACTTAAGGTACACCGTTAAATGTGGCATCACTGATTTCCCAGCCTACACAAGTTGAGCATAAGTTCGGTAGATGATAGTCCCGGAAATTGCCTGGGCTTGATGGAATCCTACAGCTAGTACTGGGATAGAGTGTGGAGTAATTAGCTCTCCCGCTCCCAAACAGCTGTAAGCTTTCCACGGGAGTTAGAAAGGCGCATGACGAGTGGAAATCCTAATTCTCTCAAGGAACGTCATTTTTCCGAGGAACATCTCATTTGGCACCTGTTCACATTAGAGTCCACTTTATCGCTGCTCGGTTATTTCCCAACGTCAGGGCGGTAAAGTCCTCGAGTGAGGACCGGGAAAAGCCTTTTCTCGGTGCATGTCTGCTGCCCGCGGAACCTTCTACCGGCGCCGGTAGTTGAAGCTACTTGCAAACAATGGTTCAAAAGGCAACTTGACAAGCGGGTAGCCTACCAGCACCCACTTGCTCCATTCAAAACTCCGACTAAGGCATTCGTAGTAATGCAATCCCTACAGCATTGCGTGGGTTATCAGGGGGTGCTTGGTTTGACGAGATGCTCACAAAAAAGAGTTTTGCTTGTAGACTCTTTGAGAACTGGGTGTTGGTTGAGGGTGGGTTAACGTGTGGGCGGAGTTTCTAGGCTCCCCATACATCCCGTCTGTTCTTCCTCTGACTGGTAACACACAGTCGTGTGTTGTACAATGGGAGAAGGAGCAGGCAGGAGGGACACGAAAGCAGGCTGTGACGGTTATTCCGATCGTGAGTAGCACATAGCTTTATTACCGAACCCAAATTAAGGACAAGGTTGATTTGCTGATTCTACGGCATTGAATTAACAAATTATACGCATATGAATTATGTACAAACCTCAACTGTACGACCACAAAGTTTAGCAAAGAAGACCAGAGCTCGGCGAAAATCACTGTCAGATACCACCGTCATGGTAGACCGAGTCCGAATCAAAAATACGCCACGGAGCATGAGCAAAACATTGAAAAACTTTCAAGCGTAGTAGTCGATGCGTGCTGCAGTCGTTCGAGGGTCTATAAGCTAAAGGGCACAGTCTCAACAATACGAGCATGTGACAATGGCTCAGGAGGATTGTCACACATGTACGTTACACAAGCCGCAGCACCCACCGCCCACTGAGTCACAAACCCGTATGAGAAAGGAGATGGAACACATCCATTGGTGCAACCCGTTTTGCCAGACCAAAAGAAGGGGGAAAGAGGGTTACGTGTACTAAGTTTCGGTCTTCGAGAGGCACCGCGATAAATGTAGCGAGGGTGAACCGAAGGAGGGGAAAGTGAAATAAACTGCAAAGAGTGTAAAAACGACGAATAAAGGAACAGAAAGGGGGAAAAAATAAAAGAAACTCACAAAGAATGATGTTGAAAACCAGTGAAAGGATATGAGGAAACGGATGACGAGCAAATCGAGCAGGGAGCAAAAGGGCAAACGTAAGTGAAGTGTAAAGTAATAGGAAAAATGTTCGGCTGATGACAGGGGAGGAAAAACAAAAAGAAAAAACGGACTGGAGCCAGAATCGTGTCAGTGGACAATGAAGCCGAAAGAAAAAACAGAGTCATGGATCCCATACTCTACTGGCGGGTAATTGCGTGATACAAAGACGTTTCAGTTGCGTCTCTAGTGAATCCCGTCAGTTAACCAAACGTCGTGGGTCACAGGGCACGGGGATTCTGCTTCTTCAGCATCACTCGAAGGACACCTACTACCACACACCCACACAATTCAACAACATAAAGAGCTCTGAATAATTACTAGTTCTCATCTCGATGGTTTGAGGCCGAGGGAGTAGTAAAAGACACGTTGCGTGATGCAGTGGTGACGGGACCCCTGTGCCTTTGCACATTCATGTTATACTACTCTCTTCTTCTTGGATTATAAACGTTTTATTGTTTCATCATATTAGAAAATACACATTTTTGACAAACCAACCAGTGGTTACGGCCGATTGTTCTCTCTGCGCTCTTTGTGAGCTCCGAGTGACCTGTGGCAACAAGGGCCGTACTCATACGATCCCAGACGCCATTTTAAGGCACCTACCGAGACTCGGCAAACAACGGTGGAGTTAATGGGATCCATCCAGACGAAGTACCACAGCCTGCCCAAGGGCTGCGTCGAACCTAGCTTGAGGAGCAATTTTATCCGGTCAGTTTGATGTCAACTCGCTGAACATTGTGGACGTACGCTGATTCACCCTTTTTATATGACTGCTGCACGTGTTTCTGCACACTGATATTTTTTTAACACAATTCCTTCTGTCTTGCATCTCTTTCAAGCCACCACACCGTCCACTATTTCCCCTCTTCAAATGGCACCCACAGGGAGATAGCTTGCAAAGGGTGTACGGGTTGTTGGCATGGAACAGGAGGCTTCCTGGGTGAATTGTGAGGTCATTTACAGCAAGAGATCCATTGAGGACCCGGAGAGCTAACGGTGGTCACTACGTGTGCTTCTGAGTATCATCCTCTCCCGTGGATGGGGCCAGGAATAGACAGAGTACACTTTGTAAGGCTGAGATCGTTGCACTATGCACCAAGAAGCGGAGTCCTCACCCTGTTTCCAACCCCTGTTCACTCTACTGGTTTCTATGAACATGACATGAAACACAGAGGTCTCACACAAAATTGGATACTAGGCCGTACCAACGGTGGCAAGAATTTACAAGAGCGGACCGCGGCAAAAGGCTGAAAATTACCGGCCGGTTAGCTTAAATACATTACCGTGTAAGTGCCTGGAGCGAATAGTCAGGAAACAGATCTCTAGGCACCTCGTCCAACATAGCCTCGTTTCAAGTGCTCAGCATGGGTTTGTGTCAGGACGATCTTGTCTGACGAATCTCCTGCTGCTCCTCGATGAGGTAACCAAGCGCCTGGAGGAAGGACAGTCGATTGCTGTCTGTTACTTGAACGTCGTCAAGGCCCTTGATTTTATGGACTACGGATTTATGGACGTCAAACTGCAGTCTATGGGAATTGTTGGAAAGGCAAGGCAATGGATAAATAGTTTTTTATCAGGGCGAACTTTTATCGTTAAGATGGGTAGTCACGCCTCAAAACCGGAAGGTGTAACAAGTGGCGTGCCACAGGGCTAGGTGCTAGGCCCTCCGCTCTTCCTCATCTTCACCAACGACCTAGAACGTGAGCTTACAAACCCCACCTTCATGTTTGCCGATGAAGCCAAGATAGCTGGAGTGGATACAGAACTTGACGTGTTAGCAGTACAAAACTGGGCACGCAAATGGGACTTTCCAGTAAACCTTACCAAGTGCCAATGTTTGACCACAAACACGGGGGCTAGGGGGAGTGGAAAGGGTTCGTTGCAAGTGGTCTCTCAGGTCAAAGACTTGGGGGTTATAATGGACAATATCTTCAAGCTGTCGAAGCAGTGCACCGCAGCAGCCAGTATGGCCAGGAGAGAACTCTTTCGAGTTAGATCCATTATGTCGTGCGGAGAGCCGGAGATTTTCGTTCCCATATGCCAGGCCATAGAAGGGCTGCACATGCAGTACTGCGTGTAAGCCTGAGCACCGTACCACCAGAAAGATGGACCGTCTGGAGAAAGTGCAAGGGCTAGTCACTAGAATGTTGACTGGACAGGGGGGGGAGGGGGGTGCGGGTATCCAAGCGAAGCGTCTCCGTGCCCTAGATCTGTTCTCGACGGAAAGGCGGCTCATTTGCGGGGACCTGATAGAAATCTTCAAGGTACTAAAGGGACTGTCAAGCATAAATCAAGAAGACCTTTGCTCTCCGATTCCAGAGAGAGGCACTAGGAGGAATAGCCTTAGATTACAAGGAAGGCACTGGAGGCTCCTAATTAGGGAGAATTGCTTCTGAAGTAGAGTGATACCATATTAGAACGAGCTCCCTGAGGGGGCTATAAATACCGCAAGAGAGAAGACCTTTAGGAAAACAGTAGACCAGTGCTGGGTGGCAGCATACCCCAAATGATGTTACGGAGTTTTTGGGCTCCGACGCGATTTACTAGATTTTTCCACCTTTCTGTACCAGGGCTGATACTGAACGAGATTTCTGCCTTTGAGAAAAAGAAAATCACGCAGTGCTTTGAGCTACGGAGACGCACCGACATTCCAACTATCTGGACACACGATTGGCTCTAGCCACACAAAGTCCTGTGCAAGGTGAACTGGACTGTACTGAACATTGGATCCAGAAGTCAATCTGACGACAGCACTCAGGCCACTCGAAAACTAAGGTTACTGGGCAGCCAGTCCTTTTGAAGTCTCGTGAAATATTTTGTTCAAATTGGTGAACGTGAAAGACGAAGCCGTTGCCGACCTAGTCCTCATATTTAACCTGAAGGCCACTCCTCGCTTGGGTGCGTATGGTCTGTCATACGGGTGTCGAGCAGTGTAAGTGTTTTAACCGTTGAAGGCACTCACTGGTCCCTAGGCTCATAACACTTCTGTGTTTTAGCCTCTAAGGATTGAAAACGCTCAGTAAACACAGGAATGCATTTTTAGTCGCGTGAGGAGATACTTTATATTATACAGTTCGGGATGAATTTCCGTGCTTTCACTACATTCAGGAAGACATAAGACATGAAAATATAACTATACTTTATTAATTTATAGTTTCGTGGGGGATTTTGCTGGTGATAATTTGACATTATAGTATAAGTTGGCGACTTTTGCCGGCTACTTTAAGTATGATCAAAAACATACAGTTATGCTCCTGTTCCTTTGTGATATATCTTAGTTTTATAGGCCTTTTGGCCTCCGGGGATTACGGGAAATATACCGCCTAGTTCTTGAGTGTGCTTACTAGTCACGCTCCTTTCTCAAACGGAGGTTGGTAAAAGTTAATAAACTAACATCCTAAAATGAAGCAATGCATTATACCTTAACAGTATTCAAAAGAAAGGATTGCAAGATGCTGCTCCCGATGTTTTCAAAAATAGTCCCAAGAACGTCCTTGGGTGTTTGAAACGGGACTGGTTTTGACTTTTTTGGACCTGTGTTCAGTGGGTGTGTACCCCCTCCCCACCACACCCTGCATATGACCACCAGACCCCAATGCTACATAATTGTTGACTCGACCAGAACGAATGGGTAGGATGAGAGGCCTCACTAGTTGAGTTGCTTCAGGGCGGTTGTCTACTAGCGGTCTTTTGTAATGGCCTGCCTGTTGTGGTGCCGATAAACCGCCTAAGTAGCACGACCTTCACTCGGGTATACCCTTTGGAATAAGAAACGGACGTTTGCCCAACCGTCGGTCGTACATTAAAATAGACACGAGAACAAAAATTGCAATGCAAAGGTGTGCAAAATAAGAAAATGTTCTTATAAATAGCGAATAACTGTTTATTAGCGTCTTATGTATTTACGTCCCGAACAAAAATGAAGTTCGTTGGTCTTTGTCTGACATCACTCTTCGAATAAATGTCAGAACTGGCTGATAATAACAGTTTCTTGGAAATGTTTTTGGTCGGTAGTCTTATAAGCATTCCTATCATCAGGTCACTAGCTGGTGGGATATATGAGACAAGTTTGTTCGGCGCAGTTAAAGGTCAAGTTTCCCCTTGTGCTGTTTGGTTGGAATCCCGTGGAAACTTACTGAGCGTTTGGATCATGGAGTGTGTTTTCTATTTCAGATTGAACACGTGCATCCCGTCGCGGAAGATCATTGACCCTGCATACTACTCTAGCCAACCTTTGGCACGTTTGAAGTAATGTACTACCTACACCCTATAAGAAACGAAAAAAGGAACAACTATGAAAGCTCATGAATGATTTGCACGAAAAAACCCACCTGAGGGTTGATCACCCACAAAATCTCCGTGTTGATTTGTCTTCGTTTTCTGGAGGACAAGACGAACATCATTCTGATGATTTGTGTAGCGCAACTACCCACCCATCCTTTCAGTTTTTCTCACATGAGTCTGATGCTGCATCTGTGAGGTCTTTAAAGTATCCCACGATTGGAATTCGTGATAACATTCAAAGTGGCATCAGTGCTGAAAGTTCAAGCAGTGGGATCGGAACTATGTCTGGATCTAATCGCCTGATTGGAAATATTTCTAAAACGCAAGATAAATCCTCATATAAGAAAAGCAGTGAAATTCCTCTGGGACTCCGAAAGTCCGAAACCCTCGGTGAGTTCGCCGAATGTTCTGTGTATTTCCTCAAACTAAAACCATGTATTTTAATTCTACTTTTATCGAGCAGAATCACAAAAGTAAATGTTCTATCTACATTGATATTGATTACTACTGAGGTATACTGAAAGCGCTCGTGAAATGTTTCATGCAATGTTTGGTACATTCGGGTATTGCGGTTATGAGTTTAGCTCTTTCCCTTGTTTCTCGTCGTCACAAGTGATGAGAAAGCTGTTTTTAAGGGGAAGGAGGTGTATGACAGTCGGTTTGCAAGGGCCAATAATGCTTTTATTATTCTCGCTTTTTATTCTTAAAGCTAGTAATAGACTTCACCAAGGGAAACTCAGGATTTCGTCCTAAAGTTCATCTATCTATGTATTTCTTATGGCTCTCACCTCTGCACTTAATCTCGACATAAATTTTACAATAGTGGGTTAAGGATTTTACGTCGCACAGGCGTCAGCCACCGTAATAAAATAAACCCGGTGATCTGAGGACACCGTGGAAACAATACTCAATTGCGAATCCGTGTATGAGTGCTGTTTCTTTGGTTTTGAAAGTAGTAGATAAAGATCGAAGTGAATAGAGTGATCGAAATAAGATGGTTTGAAGATGATAGTCCAGCTCCCAGAGTCACTAGCCGCCTGTGCTCGAGATCAGTTCGGTTCAAACAACCGCTAGCCGTGCACTGAGTGCGGTGGCTTTGATTGCTACCTCCCAGCGGCAACCTCAATCAGAAATCACGAGAAAACAAGAATATGAGAAGAATAATAGCGAAACTACATTTATTAGTATCAAATCCATGAGGAAAGTTTGTAGATGCAAGAGCACCGCTGATCACGACACCTAGCCATATCCGCCAACGTATCTAACCATTGAGTGGGAGGGTCTTTTGGACCCCACTCAGGAAGCATAACACACCCTTCATGACCAAGTACATTCATCAGACTTTTTATACCCTTCCACGTCATAGACTAACCGTCTTTACTCATCTTCCAACCATCATCCACCTCAGCGGACATTGCGGGCCAAGAAATACTATCAGGGGACATGTGCCACGCATGCCCCAACCACATTAGCCTGGCGAGCTTAAGTGTTTCATTAATTCATTTGGTTCGCGAACTTGAGGCTTTTCGCCTAACCTTTGCATTGCTGAAACGGTGTTCCCATGAGATTCGAGCAATGCTGTGAATACATCGGTGTTCGGTTTTCGAGATCGCCTATGAAGTTTTCGGTGTATTTTGGGAGGAATAAGGACCAAAAATAGTAAGCACTTGCAGATTAAAATTCAAGCGTCGTCGATCATCTGAAGAGCCTTAAGTTCAACGCGCTTATAGGGATTAAAAAAATGCAGAACTACTCGAATACTTGGGTTTATTCAAGCGCAGAAGAAATGTACATTCTGTACTGTAACAGTCGCAAACAAAGTGATAAAAGTCATGTGTAAAACGACCAGAAACAAAATGAAACTAGGGATGGGCTCAGGAAAAAACAAACGGAAACTTAACGAAAATTCAAATAGAAAGTGTTGAAGGGTAATGGGTAAAAAGTGTTTCGGGAGGAAATAAACGTCTGCGTTCAGGCTTTACATCTGAGGTTGAACCAATCACATCACTTTTACTTCGAAATGTCAGTCAGTGGACTTATCCTTATTCAATTTAGTGAAAAAATAATCACTTTCAAGAAAGTTCCCTACATTATTAAAGATGCTTCATTTATCGTTTTTTCTGAAACGTTGAGATGGATGGCTCCATTGTTATATAAATTATGTTTGCTTTTCGATGGCGACAGTCTTTCAAGCAGTTTATTCTGACACCAATTGAATTCTGCAGTAATATGACTGAATAGATGTACTGAGTCCTAATGACCTAAATACTCACCTAGCATTTTGTTCTGTCGTCTAATTTTACCATGGGAAGAGAACGATAAAAGAATATCCAAAAACGATTATCCATATCAAAGTGAGCTGGTAGTTTATAGAAGCGAGACTCCATAGAGACACCATGGCGATTCTACCTGGTTTTGTAAAATTCATCAGTATTATGAATAAACAAGCTTCGTATGTTATTCTTAACGGATTCGTTTCACCTCGGCCTCTACTGATGCTAAACCTATCAACGTGGGAGAGAATTGTCTTAAGCTTCATGATTTGTTAACGCCCGACTTTTAGTGACGAATCACTGCCTCTTCTCGTGGTGTTAAAGTGCAGCAAGGCTTTGGTAGCTTAACGATAAATATGTGGAACTCACGGTCTTGCTCTTTGGTTTCTGGTCCCCATTTGAGTTCAGCAGATAGTGATGAATCCTAAAATTTACAAGTGAAATAACCATATGCAGTGGACTTTGTGGTGATCCGACCTAGAACAATGCACGTTAAACTGTTTCATAACAATTTACATATCTTATTACTGAACCTGTTAAATTAGTCCTTGTATAACAATTCACCGTTTACAGTTAGGTAAAAATGTGGTCCTTGCTGTCACTGTGACTGATTCCTTGATTGGAAATGTGATGTATGAAAATGAACCAACTGATTAGCTTTTATACTAGGATAATTCCAGTATTTTTTTACCAAGCTCTACTAAATCTTATAATAGTACCAGATAAAATAAGATTTCGCAAAGTTCACAATTAAAATGATTTACGTTACTGATGTGAAAACATGATTCATCTGATTCTGAGGTAGATTAAAGTGTTATTATTGCATAGAAGGGGTTATGTGAACGTCAGGGCCGATTACATGATGAGTTGCTAAGCAGAACTTTATTTGCCACAATATTGAGACTTGGGTTTCTCTAAATAATGACAATTGTACGAGTTTGGGAAATAGCAGGGGATTGGAACAATACGAACTTTTGGAGGCGGTTTGTATATTAGGAAATCGCAGACAAGTATAAGGTTGAAGCCGAGGTCTCAGTGACGGGAAACTGATCAGGCTCCCTAAGTAGTTTGTTAAATTCTTGTCGTCTCATCAGCTTCTGGTAGTATTTGTTTTCGGTGAGAGAAAAATTTACCAGTTCACGTCACTCGATCAGTAAACGTTCAGATTCAGATTTTTTACTTTTCAACCACAAAAATCACTACAAAAAAATGTCACAGAGTTGGCTTATAATGTCTGCCAGCCATGGACCACTACCCTGCCTCATATTGGACCCTTCTGTCTCTCGGTGGGTAGGGAGAACATAACTGAGTGCTACCGACTGGACCTTCAGGTCACAGATAGGAGAATGGCCACGCCACTGGTTCGCCGCGAATAAGTGAGCGACAGTTTGCGTTGAGCGGTCGCGGACGAGCAGCGGCATTGTTCGACGGCATGGCATTGAGCTCCCTACATGAGTTATAGAAGCCCATATACAGCAACATGACCAAATATGATCATTTACTCTTGCCTGTTACTCAGCCATTCTGAGTGGAGTAAAGTTCACTAGGACTAGTTGGGCATCCTCGACTGGCAGGCCGTCATCCAAAAGACGTATGAACCGTCCAATCGGTCACCGGCCCCAAACGCAAACTCCTTGTTTCCCGGCGAGTGGCAGTTCGTTGTCCACCGGCTAGAATTGTTACCTTGACTAAAAAGCCTACTCATTCTGGGGACGTCACTTTGTACGTTATCCCTAAAAACTTTCACAGATAGTTCTGCACGTACCGTACGTGGCACGACATCCCTAGAAAGGGATGTACCTCGTGTTTTCCCCGCCGTTTGGACCAAAACTATGCTAGCTTTAGACCTTGACACCCTGAACCACATCCAAATCACCTGTTGTAATGTAAGGAAATTTCTGGAAATCACCGCACGCACACTACATGGCGGTCGCGTGTCTTCGAAGTTTGGCCGCCAAATTCTAGTGCCCGGTATATAATGGTTCCCGGAGCAGACAATGGTTGCCATCTCTACCGCAGTGGATCTACGGACGACCCCGGTCCCCACGGTATCGTAATATACCGTCAAACAACAAACCTAACAACACCCAGCTTGCATGGAACCCGCTATTTTCTCGGGTCGTTTCCACGTTTTGCCTTTAGGCGTTGGTTGTCACGGCTAACACCTCGAAGGTGGCACTGTAAGAGGCACTAAAAGATGGGTTCTACGACAGTTTATAAGAAGTTCCAAAGCATGACATTCTCCTTGACGCAGTGGACTGTAACGCCCGCGCTGGTCTCTCTACCCAAGAAATCGGACACATTAGAAAAACATGATCTTGATCAGCAATGCAGCCATGGTGAGTGTCTCGTTATCTTTGCAGATTGCAACGGACTAACGGTCACCAACACCCGCTTTCAGTATCACAGAAAGCATCCCCTAACGTGGTACCCTAATAACACCCGCAGCACACCAGGTCTACTATATCCTGATGCGACCACCACGATGGAAGGTTGCCGGTCCTACCAAGGCGCGAAGACAGGTAACAAGAACAGAATCGATCACGCCCTAATCCGTGCGCGCTTCAATACCCACTCAGTCAACCATTGCAAAAACTGTTCCCGGAAGGGGATTAACACAGCTGCGTTGGAATCAACCAGAAAGTGTCAAGTGTTCTCAGACGCTATTGATTCTTATCTAGTCATCACACATAAATGGAAAAGAAGTACAAGAAGAACATCAGTAGACTTCACTGAAGGCATCTACCCAAAAGTCGGCTGTGGAAAAACGGGTTTGCGCAACGATGATAGACGGACTGGACCTCAGGGATGACTCCAGTCATCCACAAAGGCCAGAAACACTCGCCTAAATAGTCACTCAAATTTCCGGGACATCCAACAAAAAGCCACTTGTTCTGCTGAAAACGACCGCAACAGCTACTGGTCCTAAATCCCGGAAACCGTGGAGACTGTGGCCAACTGCAATGACTTCTCAAAGCTCTTCCGTTCAATCCGTACCGCATCCAGTATGCGACAATCGACAGAGTGCTTCCGCGTCGCTGCCGGGCTACGCATTCCTGAGCAAGGTAAAAAGGTGTTACAATAAACCGAACACGTCTTGGTTACTGAGCCGTCCAGTTGTAAGCTCTGTGAACCAAATGCCTGTAACACAGAGAGAATGCCACATTACAAGCAGCCTACCAAGCCCAGAGGATTTTGTCAGTGTAATGACAAGGTACAGAACCGAAAGGCCCCTGGAGAAAACGGCATTATTCTGTACATATATGATCATATCTTTCGACGCTGTTCAAGTCCCACCACACTTTGTTTTTCTCAACCTGAGGAAAAAACCAATTCGCAACGGGCTGAGGAGCTTCTATATTACTCTCTCTTCCAAGGGAGTGACACAACTGGGCGAGCGAACTACCGTAACATAAGTCCAATCGCGTGGTCCCTGAGATATTCGCTGTGCTTTTGTTAAACCTCTAATCAACGCTGCGGAACTCGCGCACACACCCTAACCGAGAATGTTCCGCTGCGATAGGTGTAGCATGGATCAAACACTCATTCTTCGCAGGGTATTGGAACATTGGCACAAGTTTCAACAGTCGACTGCAGCACGTCTTATTGATTTCGGGGTTGCCTTCCATTTAGTTGACAGATAATCAGTATAGACTACTGCAAGCAGATGGAATGTCCCCGAAATTTGTCAGTCCCGTGAGTTCGTACTACCAAAATATGCGTGCAGGAATACGCACCTACGGAGAAAATCCAGTGATTTCTCCCCGAATTCCGCTGTTAAGCAAGATTGCCCCTTGTCGCCAGTGCTGTTCCACTATACCACCCACGGGCGCTCATCGATTTTCCTGGTGTCCAGCCGTACCCTGACGCTTTTCTCACCGATCGGAAATTCGCTGACGACATCGTCATCCTTTGGGGGAACGCTGACTGTCTTAAAACCGGTTCTAAGTCGCTCAGAAACCTCGCAAAGGCAATGAGACTGGAGGTCAATACGTCGGAGACCAAGATCTGTCCGGCCTGCGCTGCACAGTCCATTTAGCCAATATGCGTCAGTGGCGAAACAATTGACTACCTTCCGGCGTTGGGATATCCAGGCTCCACGATCCTCCCAATCGGCCAAGCCAAAGAAGAAATCAAATTATGCATCGACGATCCTGGGACTGCGTTTCTTCAGCTTCGAAGTGCCCTCTGGGTGCACCACGAGATCAGTCTCCGGACCAAATTCCACATCTTTCGGGCTGCCGTCCACCCATTACTGACCTGTGGTTGCCAAACGTGGTTACAACGCGTCGAGAAAGTCAGGAAGCTCAAAGTATTTGACCATCGGTGTATGCGATGGATCCTCAAAGTAGCTTGGCGCGAAATATTTCAAGTGACACGCAAGACAACGGTACTTCAATACCTAAAAGCTGTCAGTATTTCTTTAACGCCAATGATTGCGTTGGTTTTTTGCATGAATTACGACTTCCAAACACGAAGATCTCAAAACTGTACCTCTCTCCTGTTTCGTATCCAGGGTGCAGCTGCCGCCTGGATCAGTACTGTCAAATCGGACGTTGAGCGATTGACATTCCAGTCTGTTTACGGCTCTCGAAAATAAAATGAGAACTGGATCTGTGTACGGATTTAGCCACTGATCGTTGCCCGTTTGCAGGTTCCACTTGTGACATCCACGAAGCTGGCTCATCCTCTTTCAGGGTCTATCCGCATAAAAGTAGAACTGAGTACACCAATGGCCCAAGTATTCTAAGGAGAGCTGAACGTGAGTCTTTTCGTGCCGCATTTTCAAAACGGGGGTGACAAACCGATGGTCCTTTTATTGTCTCTGTCTCGTGACTCCGAAATTTGTTATTTTAGCGAGCCAATCCAAGTAAAGTACATCGTGTAATCCTTAGATTTTTCAATAATCACATTTCCTCAAGCGAATTCATCCGTTTGATTCCCCCAGTTACCCAAATTCCATTTCAGTTAGCATATTTAAGTTTATTCTTTCTCTGGTTGTTCTTTCTGTCTTGTCACTCTTTCTAACTCCGGTGGTGGTCGAATGGTTCACAGCGTTTACCTCCCACCTCGGAGGTCAGAGGTTCGAATCCCACCACTGCCGGTCGCTTTGGGGGTAGACAATAATCTCCATTGTCATCCGGCTCGTTACCACGTCTGACGTATTGGGACCTTATGTGAATCTGCACTCCATCCCTTGGTGTCTGGTTGTTGGTTATCCCTAACAGTGCGACGGGCTTCCGACTGCACTCATGGCCAAGCATGTAATTAAAAATCTCGAAATGATATATACCATACCATACAAACTAAAATTTCGCCATTGTAAAGATCGAACAGCCTTTTTTTGTTGTCACATCCGTTGTCAGCTGTCCTGATATATCAGTTCATGTATCGCAAAAGGCGCGGAAGTGAATCTTGCTCAAAACCGATAGAAATCACACGAAAAGCAATGTGCTGAGCACCATCAATACTCATACAGATTTAAGCACAACCATTTTTGACCGACGCGTTCAAATCTGTTGCTTCGTTTTCCATTAGTCGTTTAGTAACCGGAGATCCCATCATATAGGTATTGCGGCAAGGGAACGAAATACTGATGCACTGTTTTTTTAACAAAGAAGGGAACCGATGCTCAAAAAAGGGTTTCATTGCACCTTAGATAGTATCGGTCACTGTTTTAGAGTACTACCAACCCCACCTGCATAATGAAGGACTCTCCAAAGCAAATACAATTCAATCATAGCCTTATTGATCAGCGATCGTAATAGCAAATCAATCTACCCTGTTTATAGAAAATTCAATAATTAGTGATAAATAGCAATCTCCCATCTATTTACCACCAGGTGCCAGGTGCTAATGGTACTTTGATTTCCACCATTATCTTCACCAATTTCTGGCTTTTTTTAGTTCACAAACCGGATAAAGAATGCCTTTCATTTATTACCAGTTAGGTAATAGAAGACTAATTTGTCGGACATTGTGCTCACGTATAAATAGGTGATAACTGGACCAAAAAAGCGCACATTTTCCACCAGAAGTTTCCGTTTGGCCTGGTTTTACTTCTTTGCATCTACAACGCCTCTCCCCCCCTCCCCTTCCATCCCACCGTCTTTTCCCTGTGGCCCCAGATGCTTTCGGGCATGTCGTAAAAGTTGCACAGAGATGCACATTTATCGACCCCAGTGTTTGTCTATGTTTCGGCATTTCTCCTTGGCGCGAATTGCCTCATATGCGCGTACGAACACGCGTGTTTGCCGCTGCTGATTTTCTGTTACTCTAATCGGTCGATAGTCACGTAATTCTCACATGTGTACAACTAGTTCAGCTTTGACTGCCTTCTCCCACCCACCTCATCTCACAACTGCCCCCAAACTCTATTATTCCACAGTATTCAAACATATGAATTGGGAGTGATGGCAAAGTTAATGCATGACACAGAATAGCTGCTCTACTGTTTTTTCTCAAC
Source organism: Fasciola hepatica (assembly GCA_948099385.1). Classification (NCBI taxonomy): domain Eukaryota; kingdom Metazoa; phylum Platyhelminthes; class Trematoda; order Plagiorchiida; family Fasciolidae; genus Fasciola; species Fasciola hepatica. The sequence goes on from CANUEZ040000110.1 coordinate 13,420,948, forward strand.
AACAGGTACACACTTCGCAGTCTGTGTTTTCGTTCCTGTATGTACAGACACACGCATGCGACTATACCCTGGAACAACCTCATCACTTTTGTTCGATAATTTTACCCCGTATCAGAACCGCAAATAGTATCTACACAAAAAGAAGTCTGGTGTTTTTTCTGTGTTCTGTAATCAGCCTGTTCCTTTTGCCCTAGTGATTTCAATCAGTTTCCGCCTGTTCTAACGACCAACGCGCAACCACGATTTGTTACGTCACAGAGGAACCTGTTATTTCTTGTATTCGTAAGATCGTGTCAGTTAATCAGTTCTGTTCTGTCCCGTTATTCGTGTGCGCTTTCTCCGTGTACACGGCTGCCGTTCACAACACGAGCAAATCCTTCGTCTGATTGCCCGAAACTGCGAGCAACATCAGTTCCATCAGAGATTTTCCATGGAAAAAATACATAGATGGCTTCCAGTTCCAAATTCTGCACTCATCTATCATGCCTACGTACGTATGTGCATTTTTGTGTGTACTAACCTGCTCGGAGACGAACTGTCTGACTATTTTCTCCAGACGCAAAAAGATGAATGGGGAATAGCAATGTTTTCCGTCGTACAAGGTTTGTCATGCACACGTGTACATACGGCTACAATTTGTTCATTTATTCCTCCTTTCACCTTTCGTTCCATTGATTGTGTGTGTGTGTGTGAGAGAGAGAGAACGAATTTTTGTTCGAATGTTCCCTGTGACATCCAACGCAGAACACTTTGCAGGAACTCTGTTTTTTGCTCTACGAATAACAATAATAATTAGTAATGATCGACTGAACTTTGCTCGTCGTCATCACGAAAGCGTGTTTGCATCATAATTTCTTTTCTCCTTCCGTTGTTGGGCTTGATGCGAGCAATTTCGTGTGACGCGACTGTCCCCGTGTGAGTTCTCTATAGGAAGAGTATGCGGGACTCCTATCGTTTATTTGTTGAGGTGAAAAAATGACTGTCGCGGATGAGCTAGGTAGTAGATGGCTATGAGAGCATATTCACGAGGGAAGAATCAGAAAGATATAGTGAAAGAAAAAAGGCGAACATAAAAATGTGAAATATGAGTACCATACAAGTTGAATGTAATCATCTTAAATTGCGTGTCATGTTGACAACAAACAGGCATGCAATAAATCATTGGAACGGCCATTTTTTCTGTGGGCGGAAATATTATTCAGGCTGAGGCGTAAAACGTGTTGTCATGGTTGCTCAGTACACACAGATAGTGAGGATAACAGGCGACGCAGAGTAAGTGGAATTGCAAATGTCCCCCGGATAGCCTAACCAAAAGGTAATACATACGAATGCCAGGGGATATTTCTTGTTCCGTTACTGGCATGGCATGAAAAATGGTTGTTAATGCTTGTCCTATACGAACCTCGCTCTTCTGCGAAACGGAATATGAATCACGTATGGCTTGAATCCACAAATGAGGGTAGAAGGAAATAAAAACCAAACATGACGGAAATAGAAAGAAAAATACTTCAGACGTAGAACACAATCTGAATCTGCACGAATTCTTCACTTATTGGTCCCTTAGTACGCTCAGATATAGAATCGAATGCCTCGGTTCCAATGATGGCGCCAGTTTCAAATCAGAAAATCACCTATCCCAGATCTATGGGATTAGATGTAGTCAACAGAAATGTGCAACTCTCTCTCTCTCTCTCTCTTGTAGATTGAAAGCCTTAACTGCCTGAGGTGAAGAGTGTTCAACGCAACGGTCGGCAATTGGCAATATCCAGTGTTAAGACAGAGGGTTATAACACGCACGAGAAACAAAGGAACAATTGAGTTGGTAAACAACAACGGATTCAGATTTTCCCCTTCATTTAGTCGGTGTTGAAGTGTCCCAGAATTGTTCCATCATGCATTAATGAACTGGTGGTAAAAATATTCATATTATTTGCGTAAATGACTAAACTCCGGCTAGTCGAAATCCTGTCTTTTTTCACTACCATTGTTGCGTACTATATATATATATATATATATATATATATATATATATATATATATATATATATATATATATATATATATATATTCGAACCTTGATTTCCGTCCCGTTTGTAGTGGATCTCATTGTTTAACTGTTGGACAACTTGTGTCTGTTCGTCCGTGTGTGTGTGTGTGTGTTTGTGTTTAGTCGTGCTACTTTTGTTTCATCGAGTGTGTTGAGCGAATGGTCTAGGAAACAAGTTTTCTTTATTCATCATCAACGCAGCCCATTCTCACGCGTGCACGTCAACCGTCCATTCGTGTGTGGGTGCGTTTGTGCACTACGATTGTTATATTGGTTATGAAAGCCCCAAAAACTAGTTCTGACCCGGTGGCAAGCCCATCACACCTACACACTCAGATCTTCGTAACCTGCGTGTCCTATTTGCTGCGTCATACTGTGAACCAACGAACTATGTAGTTTGACAACCTATGCCCTTCCAATATTCCCTTACTTGCATACATGCACACACATACAAACAAGCGATATGCTTATTCGAGTGCTTGTTTTCATCTTCACCTTTCAAGTCCGTTTCTGACTTCCCCCGTCTTATTTCGGCTCGTCCCATCTCCTCCAACGTCTGTGAATTCGAGAAAGGCTTGTTTACCCATCCGAGCACCAACATGCCTCACACACCTTATGATGATTGCTCCGGACCGTTGTCATTTCGCCCCCCCCCCACACTCTCAGATGGTTAAGTTTCATTGTTTTGTCTCGCATACACAGCAATCCACCCAAGTGAGTAGTGGAGATAGCCAAATGTTTTGCAATTTTTGAACTGGGTAAACATATTTGATATTTATTTTAAAAACTATCGACGTCAGAGCAAGTTTCGGGTATTTGATTGCCTTTGTAACTGAAGTAAAACTAAACTATGCTTCGAATGTGTGTGTGTGTGTGTGTGTGTGTGGTTACTACGCGCTAAATTTCCTTCATCTGCGTGTTTCATAGACGAGACATCCAGAACAGACTCAAGTACACGAGTTTGGTGTAGCCACAGCTGACAGACAATTACATAACGAATAGTCTGTCTGATTTCAGTAGGCATTCCCAACATAGACATACTCCAGTTAATCTATCGTTTAATACAGTAACTTTCGTTTTTTGGTCTGATCACTGCTACGCCCTAATCCGCTAACAACAATGACCGTATTATGTAAATCATTCTCGTTAGGTTTCATGTCTCTGACTTAAAAATTTGTGTGTTGTCATGGTCTACTCTTGTTACGATCCTCTTGGATAGCCGGTTATCAGATGCCGTGTCATTTTTTGAATTTTACATGTTGTTTTAGTACTGACTTTTGTCTACGCATGAGATTGGAAAATTCAAGTCAATTTGGCTCATCGGAACCACGTGTAATTTCCAGTTCACACCAGCTACATTTGGTCATCGACGACTCGGTTGTTTATTCACTTCGTACTGTAAAATCTCATTTTGGGAAAGGGAGACCGAATGACACTCCAGTCTGAGAAGCCGAATGTTTCGGGCCATAGTCAGGTATGCAGCTGTGTGGAAGCGGTTAAATCAATCCATTATCTTATTATCAGTCTCAACTGCCGTTTAAAGAATTGGTCAACATGCATGGTTGTTATCTCACAAAAAGTGTGCGCATACAAAAGCAACACTGATTGTGACACTGCCACACTCTCCCACTGTTTCTCACCACTAAGTAGGTGGATCCCGTCTGGGAAACAATACACCCTTGATGGTTCAGTCCGCTGGTCAGAGTATCGTGTTACACACTCTTATGACGCTGGTGTAAAATGAAAATCGGTGTGAGGGTCGAACATTGCATAAAATCTTAGCACGATCACGTCCCAGAGAAACTCAACTCAGTGCGAGAAGGGAAGAAAGAAAGCGAATACAATAGAGTTGTGTCCAACAGAGCAAAACAGATTGAGAAAGTAACCAAAAATAACAGTATTTGATCACTCGATTATTAAACAGTTTTGTGAAAATGACGTTTTTCCTTGAATCAACTATCCACAGTTTTGAGTAATCGAAAATTTTCTCGAACAGCTATTCACGTTCTAATCATTACCCGCCTCATTGAACATTGTACATGGCGGTAGTCAGTCCGAGTGTATGCCCTGCATCTGTTTCAACCATTGTGACCAGGAGAGATTCAGTGTCTTGTTGCCAGTAAGGATTTCTAAGGAAGTCTCGAACGAAGTAACTAGTATACATCGTACAATTCGTTTTTTCCCCACGCTCCAGTTCATATCGGAACTAAATTCATCGGTCCCGGTCACTCATGCATTCATTACTCGAGGTATATACAAACCACCTTTTATCGATCCACATCTTTTGCTCAATTCGAACGGATTTCGTTCACGTTTTTATTCCCTGTTTATGCCTGAATATAGTGGAAGAAGCGAAACACATAACAAAATTGACTATCAAGTAGCACTGTGAAACCGTGACTTTGTGAGGTAAGGACGGAGGTGAAGTGCAACCAAATAACACCCAGAACGGTCAGGTGTGGTGAGGGTACCTCGGGTGTTGTCTACCATCAAAATTGACTGATGGTAACTGGGTTCGAACCCACGACTTCCGAACGTAATAGTCAGAGATTTACACCATTCGATTAGCGGCGAAAGTGGGTGAGTCTCCACAGTTTGACACAACCGCGAACAGGAAAATTTCCGCTGTATTGTCAGAAGAGTCCTATCGGGTTTTGAAAACGACGAGTTCGTCTTCCGCGATTTCCTTCCTACAGAAGACTGCCATTTTTTTTTTTGGGGGGGGGGGGGAGCGGGGTAGAAGTTTCTTCTTGTTTTTCAGCGTATACAACTTGTCTGATGCATGTGTGTGGTGACATACTGGTCATGGGCGAGTTGCGAATTCCGTTTATGACATTTCAGCAAGATTAGAAACTGGATCGTATCACTGACAAGATCATCATTACTATCATCCGAACCACCATCTTCAGCATCAGTTTTACCAGTTTGGGAAAGACGTAAGAGACTCGCTACGTGAATGACTAGTTTGATGGGCTTGTGGGGTTCTGGAGACAAGATGAGATTGAATCCAATAATGTATATCGGATTAATGAACAAACGAGATCCGCAAAATGTCGTTTCCATCTACCCAACTGTTTAGTGAGTCTAATTAACATTTTGGTGACTTTGTTTTGACTAAGTTATGCGATTCAAGAGATTGTAAAACACGTGTACCGGTTGTCAATGGTGCCTACGCATGACGAGCAGTTCGACTCCGGTAACTTGTGTTGCTGTGTCCGATGACTGATTGAAGGCAGGAGTAACGCGTTGAGTTCTGGAGAGAAAAAAAAGACAGTCTGTTATTGTTGTTTCAGTTTTGTTGACTTCATTCTGTGCTTTGATCAAATACAGAAAAAAAAACTTATCGTAAACCAGTTCTCTTCTGAACGTTTCACTATCGTGAGCTGTTTCTAAGCCTTTGTGTATAAAATATAAGAATTTGTGGAAATGTGATCGTTTTCCGATTGAGAAGGAATATTTCATCCAATCTTATTAGTCCAAATGGGCTTGATGCAAAATCAGCTTCATAACAAGTAAAGAATAATGTTCCTGTGAAAAATTCCCAAGTCATAATTAAACACGTATATTTCCTCGAGGAGGAGAGGAAGTTTATTCACGTCCAACACTTTGGCATAGATAGAAGTGATTTCGACTGGTGGACTAAGCACAGACCGTTTTTCTATCCTCTTGGAAAGTGGCCTTTGCTAAGCCATTAAGCCTTTAGTTGCCATTGTTCATCGTCTTTTACGGCGTTTACTGAGGATTTCAAACTAGCGAAGAAAACTCTGCAAATCGGTTTCCGTCTACATTCCATATACGCGAAGCGAAGTAACCCTTTTCTATAGCAAACATCGCGAACAATAATCTTTGCGACAAAGTTTATTTCATTCAGTAAGCATGACTGTCCATCTCCCATTCAGCCAGTTCGAGAGCAAATTAGGATATCCATCTAATGAAATTATCTACCTCAGCTGCCAGCTGGATAATTTGGGCTTGTTCCCGATAGGATTCGTTAGGAAATTAGGATAAGAATCCATTTTCGATGTTCACGTCCATATAATTGTGTCTCCGTTCATGAGATGGCTGGCGGCCATGAAATCACAAATGTTATATATATTTATGTAAATATAACTTTTGTTGGTGGCTTCACTGTTTCAGTCAGCTTCATATAAGTGACCGAAATCCCTTCTGCGGGACAGCGATTTTCAGCTCGGAAACTCCAATACCAAGGGAGCGCGTTCTCGCGTATTTGTTCGTGGAAAAACCGAGCATGTGGCTTGTGTTTCTCCGGCTGTTGTTTGAGCCTCTTTTGATCCCGTCCCGTCCACCTGACCTATTATTGTCTGTAAGCTACCCTTCTTCCTTCTGGTCTTCCGTATGAAAAAATGCCGATAGCACGTAGCCGGTACGACGTGACAAAGACGGCTAGTTAGATTCACCCGTTCACCATATCCACCGCCTGTCTCGGAATTTAATGTTTGCTCCGACGTGAGATGCTTTGCGCGGAATAAAACGCTCTTTTTCACCTCCCGTCCGCGACCGTCTGGGTCAAACCGGTTTGTCGTAACAGGCATGCACACAGTGGTATATGGGTACTTACAGACTAACATTGAACAACACACTGAGATGGTAATGGACGGGGAACAACGTGTATGGGAAGGACGACAGCAGTAAAGTGTAGTCCATTATCCGGTCATGAGGTGTATTTAAAGATATTTTCTAATCAGAATTCATGTTTAGATAACTGGATAGATAGATTGATTGACAAAGAGACTCGTATGTTATTTAGTCGACAGATTTTTCATGTGCAATCAAAGCGCTTCTTTAAAACAAATTTTAACATTTATCAGATTAGATTTCATCCGCACGAACAATGCGCTTCTGCCGACCAACATTATAACGAAAGTTTCCCCTCTCCCCTAATCCCATGTGAATTTTCACTGAATCGTGATTCGCGTCACTTCTAGTCCTGTCCATAGACGGGAATCAGCAGAGTGACCAGAAATGAGATACAACAACCAAAGATAGTCATCACCTACGACTTGGATCACTTCAATAAATCGCATTACTTTGATAGTGGAAAATACACTTCACATGCCAATGAGTGCATTATTGGCTTTTTATCTGTTTCGTTCTGTTCTCCATTACTAGCCAGATGGTTGACATGTCATTTATGCGTAGAAATTGGTGCTGACTAATAAAAAGCTTATAAAATGCGGCGCATAACGAGTCTGATTAAACATCGATTCCGTACTATTTGTAAACGGTTGATAATTAATTAGCTGTCCACCGACTTTTTCACACTACCAAACGCCTAACCTAATTGGGTTTGGATTAGACGAAACCGTTGTTTAGATTCTGGAGCCGATTCTTTCTGGGTCGGTTGGTCTCCGATTTATAGGCCCATTTCACTGATCACTGACTTCCTCCCACCGTTTTTTTTTTTGTCAGCCCAACTGATTATTCTCCTTTACTGTGTGTAATGCACAACGGCGTTACTCGGTTTTGTTTGGTGTATTCCGTTCACTGAGACTAATGATCTGTCCTTATAATTATACGAACCGATCGGTGGGCGTCGGCTCAGTTCTTTCGGCAAATAACCTCCCACTTCTGTGCTCTGATTTTGGTTGCCGCTTTCTAGCATCGCCGCGTAGAGGACGGAAAGAATAGAAGCATGAAGGGAAAAGATCCGGAAAATCAAACTGATAAGCGGAAATCACAAAGATAAAGCAAGAGTCTGAATACAACTTCACCACTGAACACGACACCTAGGCCTTCTGCCACCTTTTTGCCATGTCGTGGACTGACCACCTCGACCTACTTTCCAACCACTACCTGCCTCGGAGAACAGCCTACATCGAGGAAGCCTATCGGTGGGCATGTGTAACACATGTCCCAACCACCTGAATCTGTGTAGATCCAGTGCTTGATGCAGAGATTAACCTCCGGTTCCCAACACCTTGCGTCTAGCCTCAGCGCTGCTGATACGGTGTTCCCACCATATTCGTGCAATGCTACGAACAGATCTGTGCTCGAACACCGATAGTCTTCGCCTATCTTCTATCCTTAACGACCATGTTTGTGAGCCGTATAGAAGAACGGACCTAATCACCGCTTTGTACACTATACCCTTAGACAGCCGGATGTCACGCCGACACCACAGATGACAGAGGTTGGCAAATGCCAAACGCGCCCCCTGTATACGCTATCCGTTATCTGACCACTTGGTAAGATGTAACTGTCCAGGTAACAAAATTCATTTACTTCAGCTAGAACTTCCCCTACCAGGAAGAGGTTTGATGTTGAGCCAACCCAGTTCTGCGGCAGCATTTTACACTTTGAAGGTGCAAAACGCATCTCAAACATTGCTACACTGTTGTTTAGGCTATCTAAGAAAGTTTGCAACTTACCTGGATCTTCACTCAGAAGAACAATATAGTCCGCGTATTCCAATTCAGACAGTTTACTGTCTGAGCAAAGATCGATGCTACTATTCTCACACGAGTACAGGGCTATCTCAGGAATCAATTCAATTACAAAACTGAAGAAAAAGGGCGAGAGAAAACAACCCTGACAAACACCACTTTCCGTGGTGAACCCGGATGAAAGATCGCCGTAAGCACGAATTCAGCTTCAGCTCTTTGCGTACACGTATTGGAAAATAGAAATAAATTACTCTGACATATCTTTCAATGAGAGGCACCGTCAGAGAACTGTGTGGTCGACTGAATCAAACTCCGCTTTCGGATCAAGAAACAGAGTTTGCGAGCAAGTTGCGACCGGTTGTTCGTTGCCATCTTACACATTCGATATGTGAACGAGTGTAACTGCTCTTTCGTGCGGTACACGAATGGCCAGTACAGGTCGGATGAGATAGGTCATCGAAAGACAACGACAGCAAAACAGCTAATTGTGATTTCTTCTCCAATTGGAAAAAGTACTCCGAGCGTTGGTTTCCAACATAATCACTGTGGGGTTAAATCGCCCCGTATGCCTGTACTTACACACACATCAAGTGATCCTGTTGGTCGGTCGAGATGCAAGTAATAAGTGAGTAATAACAACACCAAAGTAACGATAATTGTGTGCTCTTAAGTCTACACTTGCAAACGAACAACAGTGATACGAGTTGTGCCTTTTGCGCATGAAATTCCATACTGTGCATATAACCTACTCCGTCAGTCTGTTGGATGTCACTCTCTTGCTAGCTTTGTTACTCATCCTCACTTTGTTCAGTTCACTCTACTTAACCACTAACCTGGTATTTCGGTCCTGTGGTATGGTTATTAAATCGAAGCTCGAAGATAAAGAGAAACTACGGCTACAAATGTTGTAGATGGAAATCACGTAGTCTTACGTGTGTCTGTGTTATTTTGCATGGCTGGTCAAAATCCCGATACGGTCAGGATGGAAGTTCAATGTATTTGAACAAAAGAAGCAGGGTTAAGGTTGTTGATCGATATTGCCTCATATTCGGTATTCCGGTGTCGTACTGCACTAAGCGGACGTTAGTACGCCACCGATCGCGACATCTGACCACGTCCTCTTATGTTTCCAACCATCCGGTAGGTGGATCTCATGGTCCCAAACCTGTCAGCCTAGCCCGTCCTACATGACCAAGTCCACGCTTGACTGTTCATACGTTTTCGTTATAGCACAGACTGACAGCTTCGACCTACCCACCAGTCTACCTCAAGAACAATGTACACCGAGCGTATCTAACTGCGGTTATATGTAGCACGTCCCACTCTAACGTGGGATTGAGTAATGCTACATCTCGTAAAGCTTACAGAACAGAATAATTCCGTTCAAAATCTGGGAAGTAGCTGTCCAGAATGGTTTTGAACTTTTGTGTAGTGTTATTCTTGACTAGTAATTGTGTTATGCGCTTTAGAACTATTTTGTGTTTGCTGCATCACACGCACATTCGTCATAACAGTGAATTGTACAAGCCAATGATAATCAACGCTTTCACTCAGTTACCTCATTTTCGACACGTGTAGGACAACTGTGGATGGTGACTGCATTGTATTAACAAACATTGTAAATATTGCATCCAACGGTGAAGCTGTATTCGTGTATGGACGTAAGGTTTGGCGCAATTCACAGCAGTGTACGCCCATTTGTGATGTCCAAATGAACGTTAAGTTCAATACTGCAACTGGTTCGGACGAATGGACTTGTAGATAACACGACGAAGTGAACAAGATCACTGTTCATATGCGCCGTTTCATTATAACATGTGTGTAGAGGGGGTTGTACCGTTTTTTTACCGAGTTGTTTCATTAAATCACCTTACTGGTCCACGAACTTATGAGTCTATGGTATCTGAAGCCAGACAGTCTGGAGCATGTACACATGTGAATATATATTTGATCTTAGTTGGGCAACTCATTCGGAAGTGGGGATAAGTAATTTCTTTTTCTACTGAAGTTGTAAACCACTGCAGCGAATCAAAATCAAGTGACCAATAGGACATAACTGTACCTATCCCCTTATGTTGTGATGATTGTGCAATCTACCCGTGGCTTTGCAACACACACATTGCTTGGTGTTCATATCCAGAAACGTTTGTGTGCGAGTTCGGTAAGCCCATCAACTAGGCTTTTCATGTCTGGTTTTCTCCCTGCCCCTAAACACACATTGGTTTGCACACGCATACGATCGTTCGCATGTCTCACAGTCAACAATGGTCTCTCAAGTCATACGGATGCAAATTTCACTTGGCACTCCAGACAGACACTTTTTCACCCAGTGTTTGCCAACATCCGGGTACCATTCCGACGTAGCACAATGTATAAGTGTGTGCGTGCGAGAGAGAGAGAGTGAAACATCTGCAAAAGGAAGCTAGTTCTGTTTTGTCATGCAGAAGCCGCCACACACGCTAGCATCTGCGGTTTCTGACATCCGAACAAAAACCTACTCGGATAGTGCCACTATCGCCAAAATCACTAGATGTTCTGTATGATCTGTTTGAATATGAAGATCCTAGTCTAGGTGAATAATTCTCACAAACCATGATCCCACGTTCACGTTTATTTCAGTTTTTCCTGTGTGCGATCACTTAATTATGCAATTCTTTCCAATTTGAACAGCCATGATCAGATATTCACTACGGCGAGCTTTCGACCTTGCGATTCAGATTCGAGTCTTTCCCCGTCGATCTCTTTCTGCCGTTCGGTAGCCTCTTAATGGCAGCGGCTCTCCTTCCTTAACTATTGTACTTTGGCTACATGATAAAAAAGGGAAATTAAACATTTTTTTCTAAAGAGATAACTCTTTTATTGGTCCTGAACTTTGTTTTTTCGTTACGTGGTATTGGGTAGTCTGGAAGTTGCGGTTCTGCGCAAAGCGTATTTGCAGTTCACACTGTTCTTGCACGCTTGCTTTCCTTAGAAGTCATTTTTCTTCCGGTTATTTTCAATTTGAAATTTTGCTCTCTATTTGGAAATTGAAATTGTATTTCACATTAAACAAAATTATCGAATGTGATTTCAGTCACTTGTTACTTCTACTTTTTATTCAAACATCAGCCTGTTTGAGAACCTTAGTTTAAAACAGTCCCGCAATGGACGATCGATTTGTTATCCATGGGGAACATGCACCATCCGACATGTCAGTTGACCCTCACGCGTTCAAAGCATCTTTAAGTTTAAAATCATGTTGCCAAACCTCTAGGATAGGTTCAGCTTATGTTGTTAAATTTCGAGCGAAGATATAGTGATTTTTGCATTTCTCTTGGGCTAAGTTCAATGCCTGATGATAATGATATGATGTCTATATCAAAAGTGCTTGGGAGTTCCTGTCAAGGAGTCCCGAAAACCTACCTGAGGCAATGTTACTAATCAGTTAAGGCGTGTCAAGCCGATCTATCACGCAACAGCCAATAAATCTCCAGCTGATCATTGTGAGCAGTCCAACAAAATTGGAGTCAAAGCATCAACCAGTCAGAATAGCCGGCGTCTTGGCAACCTGATCGGCCCGACAAGGCAAAAATCTGACCGGACACTCAAGTTCGAAATTGTTCTTATCCTGATTTACATATCATTTTGTTCATTCGTGCAGATACGTCTATGATGTAGCAATCTGTGCTGTCGGCCTGCTGATTACATTACTCGGCTGACGCTGTAGGAGTTGCAAGTGGGAGTCAAGTATGCAGGCTGTCCATTGAAGTCGCCGAACTGAACCCGAAGGACATAACAATTCCAACTATTATTACTGGTATCAACCTTGTTCAAGTTACTGGTTGGGGTTTTCCTCTTCTATGGAAGTGTTTGTCCTTCCGTAGCATGTGTAGTTACTCTGTTTCTTGTTGCTCAGACACCCACTGAAATATTATTCGATCCAAGACTTAGATGAAGCCCAAACTAGCGTCTTATATTTCGGTTTTGTTTCGTATACCTGGTCCTTATAGTGTTTGTCACACTTTTCTGAACCACAGAACTACAAACGATTTCGAATTTACGGTTGAAGCCGATATTTTGCTCTCGCCTGAAAAACGATTCGATCCCGTTGATCCTGCCAACTTGTTTCTGTGAAAATCATTGACATGAACAACAGCTGCGAAGTTCTTTTTTGTTTATTTGGTGCACGCATGCAAACACACAGGGAGATTGTATGGGGAGGAGGTGAGAGAAACAACACGCATCCGGTTATTTTTTCCAGTGTGTGCCAACGTAAAATTGGCCGGTAGTCGGCCCACATCATCACACTTGCTTCCGCATGTTACTAACCACAAGTAACAGTACCGACTAATCTTTTCTTGGCCACGTAATCCGACTACCGTCACTTTGGTTGGTTGTTGATTAGTTAGTTGGTTGGTTGGCTAACACTTGTCAGTTCTGACAAGCTGGCTTATCGCATAGTTGACTATCAGCTTCTCCACGTACGAATCGGCCAATGTCTTACTTTCCTCATCCTGTTTTTACCCATTTACATATGCATGCAGTATAGTCTGGACGGTGGTCATTTCGAATTGGCAAACGGCTGGGAAATCGGGTTGTATTTAGCTGTCTAAAAGTTGCTGATAAGGTTACTAGTCGTCTGTCGGCAAGTTTTCTGTTGTGAAACCCATTCGATTTCCCTTGCACAACTCGGCTTTCAACCCCGAAGCGCATGTAGGATCTAAATTGAGTAGTGTGTGTGTGTGTACGTCACAAGAAATGAGAAGTAGCTGAACATCATGTTGGATCTGCTAAAAAAAATCCAGTGCCATAGATTCGGGCCAAAAAGAGGGTGGTTGAGGCAGACAAACGAATTTCCGACAAACCAGAATTTATGACTAAATCTGTTCGTGTGTGGAATTATTTTTGATTAACCCACACGCCCTAATTTCCCTCGTTATCATCATTCTACTTCATGGGGTATCAAAACTGCTCGTATCATTTACCAGGGCATCGATGATTTCGCAGACGTCGTGAAACGGGGATTCTGTTTATCAAACGACCATGTTTTCCGTAGTTTAAGAGCCTTTTGCCATAGGTCAAAACCACATATCACCATCGATTAAGTTCATTCTCGTCCAAGCTGTCTGTTCCATGTAGTACTCGATATTTTGGCCCGCACATGTGACCACATGTTTATACCAAGAGTCAGATTTGCAGCGCATGTTGAGAACAAGCCTTTTGGGACAGTGTCAACCCGATAACACCTTGGGATCGGTAAGCACACCTCGTTTTCTCCTTCTTAAAGTCCGTGTTCTTATTTCAACAGAATGGCCATTGAATTGCTCTAACGATCTGACGTGAGTCGTGCCGGAAGAGAAAAATAGATTCACAGGAGTGCCAGAATGTACAGATTTATTTCTAGCATCACAACATCTGCGCGTGCTTCCTGTGATAAGCATAATTCCCCATTCATTCAGTCATTGAAAGTCTGCTCAGATTTGTAATTTTCCTTTTTCTTGATAATCAAGACGTTATAATCCGTTTATTCGCGTCGATTTTACCGGGCTGATGGTGTATGCTGATTGTTCACCACAATCTACTTTGTGCATCGGGAATGTGAGTGGATGCTCCTCATAGAAGAGTCCACTGAAGAACCACAACGGTGATTCGCTAACAGTTCCATGTGGGTTAATCGTAACTAACCTCAAGTACAATGACGCTGCGGTTGCGACTTGGAAGTTTTGATATAAGTAGTATTTACAGATGAGTGAACAAAATTTATATCGTGCTTCCGAAAATTTCTCCATCCATCTGTAGACACTACTTATACCAAGATGTAGGCGGTTCTTAAACAAATGCCTTTAAACCACGGGGCGTACTATAAACTAGGCCTTGATCATAATGATTTGCTTCGGATGTTTGCTGTTTGTCTTGTTTTCCTTTCTAGTACCAACTTGTTCGTATTTGTTTACCATGAAGCAAAATCTTGCAGTAGTCTGACACTGTTGAACGATGATTATTTTGGTAATTAAAGAACTCTAGAGAGTATTTATGTTGTCTGTGTGCAGACCTCTGGAATATCCCGATCTGCGATTCCTCGATCGTCCTATCCCAGCGCAAAAGTAACCACGAACAAAGTCCGGAAACTGTATTCAATTGTAACCAAAAATGAATACTCTATGTTGCATGGGGGCAATAAATGCATGGACACATGGCGTTATTACTAATTGCCTATCGTGGTGCGCAGATGTGATTGGTTAAATCGGATCACAGTATGTCATAAGTCTGATTGGTTGGCTGGTTGATGTGAACAGTGACGTTTGATGAACTGATTGGCTCATGGGCACACGCGTCACGACTGCACTGCCACGTGGGATATGCAGGCCTTGTCATTGGTTAGTGTTCACAGAGCACCCTGTCCGTGGGTTGGAAGAGTGCGGACTGCCTCGTTGATGACGTGTTTTCGGGGAAATTTCCGACTCCCTGACAATTTATGCTAGTGGTAACTTTTCCATCTTATTCATCATCAGAATGGAAAATCCTAGGTTACGTTGTTTGTTCTTGTTTGCATTGGCACGGTGGCGTGACATCTGGTTGTCTGTCAAGGCTTGACTACACACTACGGCGGTTGGATTTGTTTTTTTATACAGCTCAGAAACATGGTCGTTACGAATGGAAAATAGATAAAAACTGTCGATGTTTGCACACCTCTATCTCCGTAGCATTGCTTGAATATGGTGGGAACACCGTATCAGCAGCGCTGAGGCTAGACGCAAGGTGTTGGGAACCGGAGGTTAATCTCTGCATCAAGCACTGGATCTACACAGATTCAGGTGGTTGGGACATGTGTTACACATGCCCACCGATAGACTTCCTCGGTGTAGGCTGATCTTCGAGGCAGGTAGTAATGGTGTCTGGAAGGTGGGTTGAAGTAGTTTGTTCATGACATGGAAAAAAGTATAAAGACCTCAACTCGTGGACTTGGCTAAATAGGATGTGTTAGACTTCCGGGTTGGGGTTCATGAGACCCGCCTACCAGATGGTTCGAAATATGAAGTGATATTGTCAGGTGTCGTGGCCAGTGGCGCAGTTGCATTCGGGCTATTTTGTTTTCGTGATTTCCACTTATTACTTTGCTTTCGGTTCTTTTCTCACTGGTAGTTTGACATCGGGTAATATGCAGATCCTCTCCGTTTCTCCCTAGTTTGGTGATTTCAGCCTCAACTGTTGAACACTTGTGAAGTTAAATATATCATTTTACTTCACTCCGTTGCTTCTTCTCAAAACGTTCTTCCGCAAACATATCATAGGTTTAGTGAAAAGATATGTTCGTTTTGTTTAACAAAGCGTTTGGAGGGACCGCTTTTGCTTCTCATTCAAGTAGCCAAATCTTGGAATTGTCTGGTATTCCTCTCGTAAAATTGATCTGACACCCTAGTACCTTTTCACTGAATAATCCGAACCACGGAACAACAACAATTGTCCTTCTATCTTTTTCTAACTTAGCAAAACCAGTTGTCATGATTGCCGATTGAGATCTTGACACAGACATTGTTCGTAAATTATACATTTCAACCCCATAAATATGGCTGTAATAGCTCCCTCTGATGATCGCGTCAAGACTGGTGTTCTTCCTCATCGCACGGGTTCAGTAGGTTGATGTTGGTTCGTTCGCCGAGGTGGGCAATGGGATTGTAAACGTTTCATCACCCACCGAAGCGATATCGTCAATGCTAGCTAGGATGGGGTAGCGAGTGCCGTTCTTGCTGGTGCTTTCTGAACTTCAGTGTGAAAAAGTATATATTGTGAATTGTCATATCGTATCAACACTCAGCTCGTCATTGATAATTCGTTGGGGGTACTGAACTCCGATTTCATCTCGCATGCCGGTCGGCCGTATGGCCGATTCTCTGTTGGACCTCGGTGGATATGGCCCTACTGATGATTCCTAACCATAGCTGTACAATTGGTCCCACGAATTTTTCGTGTTGGATTGAGTGTCGATTTTGCATAACCAGAAATCTTGACCCAAAAGCACTTTAGGGACAAGTCACTTAGATCCTCATCATCTTGAATAGCACTGTAGGCCGGTTGACGGTGTTCCCATCTACGATCACTGTAAGTCATTGATGACTGTCAGGTTCCAGTTCACATTTGTGAATCACTTGGCAGGTGACACTGGTATCAGTCTCCCTTCACACGAGTGTCATTCTTTTCCTTTCAGTTGTCTGCTCTTATTTGCTCATACTGCTACATATCGATCGGATTATTTAGTTTCAATTTAATTCAACCCCCGGAACCATTTCGTTATCCGTCGCCGATAGAAATTGTTCAACCGTGTTAGTACAGTTACTTGGTGTCTTTGTTCCCCTATATCGTACTATTATCCTATATACAGTCGAAGATTTCATTGCAGACACTACTTATGAGAGCAGTTATTTCTTCTTCATAAATCAGTTATGCGGTTTTTGAGTGTTTTTTATCCTTCCACTATGAGATGTTTATTTTCCCCGTCTTATATCTGAACTTAACATCATTCCCGATTGGACACCGACACGCATAGTCGTTATATTTGGGTGAATTAGTTCCTTCTAAAGGTACATGTTTAGTTGATCTCGTGCATAGCACTTTCCGTCCAGTCTGTCCCGAATCGGGTACTGCTCTTTCATAGTACTAGCCAGTCATTAGGCTTATCCGTTTGACCTAGGATTAAACAGATGACAGAACTTGTACTTGGCTCGTACTTATTCTCCAGATCGATTGATTCAGTGCTTATTTCCCTGCTGAATTTTGTTTGTCCATACTTCCCCGTGATTTATACAAACGAAACTGTTGCTTCACTCCGTTGGCGCCTCTTCAGTATCACCTAGTCATTGTCCCTCGTTCCTCTAATTCCTTTTGCACTCGTAATTGGATTGACTAGTGAAAATTGTTAGACCCGCGGACCAGTGTCTGTATCGCTCTTCTGTCTTGATCGATCCAATTTCCAAGAAAAAAGGATTTATAGGTTAACAACCGTTGCTGGTCCCACATTATGGTTTCTGTGCAACAACTTTTTACCGATCTCGAGGCAAATTCGGCCAGTTTTCACACCACCGGTCACTGGGATTGTCTAAATTTCAGTTTCTTTTTGCCTAATTGCGTCGTTTATCCGTGACGAAACAGTTTTTCGAAATGGTTCACACGAATACTACATGCTTGTGTTAGGATGAATTCGTGTCTGAGTTGTTCCGTTTATCGTGATCACAATGTTCTAGTCAGGTCCATTTTAGTTCGTCTGTTCTCAAGAGAATGGGACACTTCAGTCTCTTTCTGCTGCTTATTTGTGCCGCCTCAAAGAGCGGAGAAAATTAATGGGGACAAACCAATGTTACCTTTTGGAAGACTTCATTATGTGGCACAAATTGAGCAGTTCATGAACTGTACATGTAAGCAGGCACTGGACAGATGCTTCCTGACCACGGTTGAATGCAGCTGACTGTATTTTAGACGATTGTGGAAATATATCGTGAATCTTTGATCCTGGTCTGAATGAAGACTTATTTTTCACGTCATTATTTTCAGCCTGATACAGCCAGAGGCAGTGAAGCATGATACTTCACCGAAAGCTGCGCTGCTCATCATTGGTATAAAAGACGGGTTTTTTTTCCAGGCGAAAAGTGTACAGATATAAAAAGTGGAACGGAATTAAAGTACGCTGCCGTGAATTCCACACGGAGTTTCAGATCAGTTTATTCAACCATTAATCTCGCACTTCTGTACTCTGGTTTCGGTTGCTAATTGTGATGAGCACAGATGCGTAATAGTCAATAACGAACAAGGTCAGCAGACAGTGTAGGAGACAATGAGAAACAGCGTGAGTGTACACGCAATGTCTGGGTGAGTGATTTTCTAGCTAAGAGACAACGGACAGCGTATCGATCGAGCGTGTGCATGCGACGATCAATGCTGCGATGTTCATCTTAGTATGTGTTTACTAAGACCAGACAGGTAGCCTGCATACAAAGCGTCGGTAGTTCTTTTCCAACAGACCATATTATCCGAATTGTGGAACTCCAACGCCATGCATACTATGCTCACGGATTGTGTATAATGTGGTTAACAGTAGAGGTACTTTTTCATAATAGTTATTCGTGTTTTCTCCGTTTTTTGTTAAAGAATACGACGGCGATTATTTCCGGCTCATGAACTCAACGCTCATACTGTCTGCAACCCGTAGTTCAAACAGTGGGCTTATTCTCATCGTTTTCACAGCAGGGTCCGAACTCTCTTTTGTGCTCGCCTCGTTTAAGGCATTTGTTTTCCCCTCTCTCTCTTTGTCTGTAACTTTATTTCCTTCAAACCACTTATTTTTGGATGTTTCTTTGTCTATCCTTTCTGGCCTATTTTCAGATGCATCAACAGAAAGGTTTCTCGGTACTCGGGATTCCACTGATTCCCCGTCGGCCTCGGTACAACAATCATCACAGCAGCAACAACAACCCATGCGACGTAAACCTACAGGCAGTAATCGGGCAGACAGCCCAGCTGTAGGTGGAGATCTCTCAGGCTCCACTACGGGACCCGGTGCAGTTGCGGGGGCCACATGTGGCACTATGGACAACGCAAATGAAAGTACCCACATTGGAACAGGGATGAATAAGAGCGCAGTGTTAAATTTCAGTGATACCAATGGGAACAGTTCACGCACGGTTATCGGATCACACCTTTCGGATTCCGGTAGGTCAGGTAGTCTTGCTCGCTCTCGGAAACGGGCTCGAAATGACGCACGCCGTCTAGGCTTGAAAAATTCCTCCGCTCATACCGCTCTGCTGTCATCCACGAAAAATGGAATTCGTAGTTTGGACGCGGATGACGATGGCGATGTTGATGATGATGACGATTTGGGTCCGGATGACGAAGACGATGATGATGACAGTGGCACTGTTCCCGGTTTAACTAACAGGCGTCGGTTATCAAGCCGTCCAGATTTCTCTGATCTCGACTCCCCACTGGATGATATGCACACGGGAACCGACTTGGATACACCATATAGGGGCCGACAGCGTCGTCAGACTTATCAGCTTCCGCCCAGACGACGTGATTCCTCTCTCGGTGGTTACGGTCATAACAGTTTCTATGGTGCCTCAACCTGCGCTGGAACATTACCTCGACGACATCTTCTCGATGTGAGTTTAACACGAGCCACAACAATCGGCGCTGGTGATGGCACACTACGTTCCGCACAACGATTGGCTCAGTCAATCCGAAGTGGTATTATTCCTCCTCCACCATCTGAGCCACCGCCGGCAACCCCTTTGTCTGGTTCACTTATGTCCGAATTGGGTACAATTGGTGTTTCCACCGGAGGTGGTGCCAGTGCCTCTGGTCTGATTAATCCGTTTGCTTTGCAATTTCATAATCAACAAGAACAACAACGTCAGGCCGCTGCTTTGGCCGCAGCGGTTGCTGCATCTGGTGGTGTACATCCTCATTTGTTCTCCACAATCGGAGCTCAAAATCCCGGCTTGCCAGGTCCGTATATGTTAAGTGGTAAGTTATTCCGTTCGTATAGACTTTTGTTTTGTGAATTGACTTGCGCCTTCTCACTTGCGAAATTGGGTTTCTTTTACATGCGGGGAGGTTTCGCTGTGGGTTGATGAGTGTTGTTTCATCAAAATGATCATCGCTGTAGTGGCTATGGTGGTTGTTCTGCTACATGAAATCAATGAAAATCCCATCATTGCACAAACTTTGCACCCACAACTTGCACAAATAATATGGTTTTCATATTTTCAGTGTTTGACGTAACCAGTAAACTCCGATTCGTCTGGGTCCAGAAAGTTGTACAGTATATTGTCTCGTTACTTAATGGTCATGCCCGGCGATGGCCATGTTGTTGTAATCGCAGTCCTAGGTCCGAACCCCGCCACCGATGATCAGTGTGGTAGTACAGTGGGTCCTATCCATTTACAAGCATGGATGGTATCCACAGTTTGTTTATGAGCTGAGTTTTATCACACGCGTGCACACATTCATCAGTTAATGAGGGGGGTTTTCTGTCGACTCCCACGTGAAATTAATTACTTCCATTGACGTGCTTTGTTCAACCCTAATGATGTCGATTTGAATGATAAAACAGTCAGCAGCAGACCATAACGTCATGGAAACAGTAGTCGATTGATGTTGTCGTGTGCTAACAACGTTGAACTTCCCAGGTTGCGTCACACTTATTCAGTTAGATTGGGAACAATGAACGACCTGATCATTTTGATGCTAGGCAATGCTGATTGCCACTTCTGATCTGTCGGAGCTTAGGACGGTTCTTCACTGCAGTTCTCGAAGCCATAATTCCCAGCACCCCCCCCCCTCCCCATCGTAAGTGAGATGCGCTATTGTAATTGTGTGTATGCCCTAAAATCAAAAACCAGCGATACTCCTGTATTCACACAACTTCATCTACCTAGTGCATTGGTTCGCACTAAGCATGGATGGTGATCTATGTGAATTAAAAAACTTTCACCAATTTCTGTTATGTCGCAGTACCACAGATTGTGTTCAATCCAATGCGAGTCTTTTTCTTGTTGATATCAGTCAAGTGCATCAATCAGGACAACTTGTTCGGTTTTCTCTCACGAAAATTGGTATGACCAGTTTATCTGACCTCATATTCGATTATATTCTAACTTCTGTATGACGGAGAGAGAGAGAGAGGCAGGAAGGGATTGTGGCCGGATAATGTCATCACCACACCCCAAACTGTGTGCCCTTCCGGACAGTTTGCTCGTTGCACATCGGTCTTTTAGTATGCACGCACGCACTGTGGGTCATTAAGTTGTCCGGCCTGGAACACAACAGTTGGAAACACATCAATCAGACACACTGGTTCCAAACCATCATGACCATGACCCCATGCTAAGTGTAACCTGATTCTGTTCACCCCCACCACCACCAGTCTGCTCGGCCGCCACCACACTTCCCCCAAACAGTACCTTCATCGGCCAGTGAACAAAGCGCGCACACATTCGGTGGTCTCCTGCCCGATTTACTTGTTCAGTAGCACTCGAACCACGATTTCTACCTACGGTCCACTTGGGATTTTTTCCCGTTGTACAAAATTTACAACCAGTCTTGAAAAGAGCGACCTGGGTTTTCAATAATAGTCGTAACAAGCGTTCTGCCAGTGTTTTAACATATCTGTAAACCTTTTTTTTTTAAAAAATGACGAGTTTCCGCTCTAGTCCCCAAGGCCTTAATTGAATATCTACATATAATGGAAAATCCACTTGTATTTTTCGCATCCCAAAATCCACACCATGCCCCAGAATCAAACCCGCACCTTTCGCTTACCAGGCAGATGCTCTACAAGCTGAACTGTCACAGCAGACCCAATCGAGTTCGAATTAATTACTTGGCTCAGTAATTCATTCATACATCTGCGTTGGGATCGTATGATGAATCATTTCATCGTGAACAATTTAACTCTTTTTTGCCACTGAAAATGAATGCTGATTCCGCTAGGGGGAAATTAATACTGCGGACTGACAGTATGACCGGCGGCGGTTGAGTCGTTCAGAGTGTTTACTTTACCATCTCGGAAGTCAGAGGCTCGAGTCCAGCCACCGATGCCCGGTCTCGTTGGTGTTAGACGGTGATCCACTGTCATCCGGCTCGTTACCACACCTGAATTATTGGGACCTTATGTAGTTATCTTCCTCGCCATATCTCAGGATCCTATTACCAGTGCAATCGGCCTTGGAGGTTATGCGGTTGTAAATGATGGTAAACTCAGGCAAATTAAGGCGTTAAACAACGTTGGGATCAGGTCGATGGCTAGATGTGAGGCACGTTGACATTTCCACGCAGTTTATATTTCTGTAAAGGTGGCTCGCTAACACTACACTATTGACGTGTCTTTACAATTCTCAAGACGCAATTGTACCGTGAGTATTATCACTACAAGAATCATCTTGTGTCGACTTCCACTTTTAACCCATCCAAATTGAAAACTATCGCGGTGGAAACGCTTCATGTAGCCTATTTCGCCCTCAGTGTGCACTCAATGGAAGGCCAGTCTGGTTGAAAACAACGTTCGAGGATGACTGGACATTAACTACACCATTATGAAGCATAGCAGTAGCAGTGGTTCCCGTAAGTACTGAGTAACAACCGTTAACGAAATGAACCACAGCACCATATCGTAGTGTCATTGATCTTTTTCAATGAATCAGCGGTTGGGAAGCTAACAGTTGAATTCTTCCATCATTCTATCTGTTGAGTTCTCTCATATCCGATGGTCGGAAATTTCTGGTCCGTTTTCCCCTCCTAAATTCACACCCCTTAGGTAGGAGGCAGTCCACTTTCAGCAATGGTTCTAGATATACATATGAAATAAAGCGCCCGCGGATAACAAATCCAAATTGTTTAGCTTTTCCCGTCATTGAAGAGAAGACTTATGAACACGCAATAGTAGTTGTTCTCCTGGTAACTTGATATGCATACTCGGACGTAGAGCAAGAATGAATAGATGGATGAGGTCCCTATTCCGCTCCGTTCAGTTCATATCCAGTATCATTGTGTTTTTTTTATCGCCCCGTCCCGGCCCCCTCCTCCCGAACCTTTCTGTTAATTTTCACATTTCCTATTTCACGTCTCAACGAGTTGAAACCAAATTTTAGGCCCTGATGCTGACTCATTCCAACACGACTCTTCCTCGTCATGGTCAGCACAAGTGTAGGTCTTCACTTATGATCAGAATCAGCGCCGTAACTCGGCCGATCCACTAGTCCACAACGGACCGAGAAGTGAGCGTGCGGTAGGGAAGAATTGCGGTAGGCAGGAGTTTCAACTAATTGCAGAATCGCCCACTTGAAATACTAATGCACGCACATATAGGATTGCGAAGGATGAGTAAACCGGTTCGTTCCGTCGATCGGTGTGTGCATGCACTAGTGCATAAGTGCGCGCAATCGCCATCTGTTATTGGACAAAGTTGCTCACACAAAATATTCTCTCACGGATGTGAATGCATGAATGGAGAAGGTTATCTGCGTCCGCGTTTGTTTGTTCGTTCGTTTGTTTTCATTCTTTTTTGAACGGTGCATCTGGCGCATGAGTACGGTGAAAGCCGCACATACTTACTTACTTTACTTTGATGCGACTATCTCCTGCGAGAGGATAAGTCGGCTTCTTGGATGTCTCTGATGATAGCTATCCACGCGTTCCGGTCTGCGACAAGGTCTGTACACCGAAAAATCCAGTCGCGTACTCGGAAGACCGGCTGGAGGTCTAGGCGATCCATTTCTGCCCTAATAGTGCTAGCCCGTGTTTTCAGTTGGCCACCAAGGCGACAATTCCTATCTGAGCAGGGTGATGGTAGTAGGCTCCTCTTCGTCAGTTCCGTTTCAGGTCGTCGTGGAACATGACCAACCACTGTAGGCGACGCCGTCGGAGGAAGGAAGAAAGTCGTTCTGTGTTCGCACAAAGCTGACGCACAGCGAAGTTTGTGAGGCCATCATACCACTTGATTTTGGCCATGTAGTGGAGGCAACAGTGGTCGAAGCTTTCCAGCCTTTTCGTGTCGTCTACTCTCAACGACCAAGTTTCGCAGGCGTACGTAAGAACTAGGCGGACGACAGCGCGGTATATGCACAGCTTCGTGTGGAAGCTTATTTCACTGCGAGAGCACAATGATTTGCGAAGTTGTAAGAACGCTCTCCTTGCGCAGTCTACACGAAGCTTAACCTCGTCTCTGACCTGACCGTTTGGCTGGATAGTAGAACCGAGGTACTTGGAGTGGTGCACCTGTTCCAGATTTTCGCCATTGACGCGTATAAAGTGTGTTGACCCTTGCGAAATCGTGAAGAATTTCGTTTTTGTAGTGTTTATCTCCAAACCAACAGCCTTAGCTTCACATACAATACGGTCAAGAATCGGCTGCAGAGTCCCGGGTTCCTCTCCTAGAGAGACAATGTCATCGGCAAATTCGAGATCTGTAACCCAAGAGTCGTGGCCAAGCTGTATTCCTTGAAAGTTGTTGAGGGTGAGACGCATTACCCAGTCAGTGGCGTACTTGAATAGGACCGGCGATAGAGGGCATCCTTCGCAGACGCCGGCGTCAATTGGGCACTCTTGAGACTCTTTGCCGTAGGCGCGGAAGCGCACATGTGCTGCCCAGTAGTATTATCTTATCAATCTGATGTACATTTCCGTCGTTTCGTAGTACGCTCCAGAGTGACTGCCTGTCAATGGAATCGAATGCTGCCCGAAAGTCAATGAAGCACGCTGTGGTGAATTGTTGGAATTTATAGCGGTGTTCAAGGATTCGGCGTAGCGTGAAGATCCGGCCAACACAGCCTCTTCCTCGACGAAAACCACACTGGTTGGCGCGTGTTCGCGCATCCTGAACAGCAATAAAGCGATTAAGCAGAATGGTCGCAAACAATGTAGCCACTATATCAATGAGGCTGATACCCCTGTAGTTCTCGCAGACAGTCTTCTCTCCTTTTTTGGTATATGGAGTAGGATAGAGGTTGACCAGTCTTCAGGAAAGAAATTCGGTGACCCAGATACGACGGAACAACGTGCTTAGTGGGTCCAACAGAACCGGCAAATAGGATTTGAAGAAATCAGGTGATATACCATCCTCCCCCGATGGCTTCTTGTTTCTCATGGTTTAAGCTGCGGAGGCGATTTCCGATTCGTTGGGAGGCTCGAGGTCGATCACATATTGTTATATGTCGCCTGCTATCGTTATACAGATGGACTAAATGGGAGGACGATTAAGCAGCTAACTGAAGTGTTCGGCCCATTTTTGAAGCTTCTGGTTGCAACCCGATATGAGATGGCCTCTATCGTCACGTATCGTGGGGGGAGGAGGTTGCGCCTTCTCCGAAGAGGAGCGTACGAGTCAAAAAAGCTTCCCAAAGTCCCCTACAGCGGCTCTTGCCTCCATCCGGCCTGCAATTTCAGACCGATATCGTTTACGATCGCTCCTCGCTGAGCGTGTAGCTTCGCGGCGAAGGTTATGGTAATCGGGCGAATTGCGGAGTCTCGCGTCCCTAGCCTTAGCGCAGCGGTTGAGGGTTTCTGCAAGGATCCAATCTTTCCTATGCCACTTTTTCTTGCCTAGCTTTTCAAGGGAGGTGCCGGTGATGGGTACTTTTAGCCTCGTCCATTGCCCACCTACGCTACCGTTCTTGTCGATCGCAGTTTGACTGGACGAGAATGCATTTGACAGGGCTTGAACGTTGTCCGGAATTGTTAGCTTGGAAGCCTCTATTCTTCGGTGAGGTGGCCTCTGAAAGATCCACTGCTCTGTTAGGGACAGCTGGCAACCATATACCTGAGCCTTGGGGTAGAGGACTACATTAGGCCCCAAGTTTCAGTAGGTCTGGCGTAGCAGTGAACCTATTGATGGTGGATTGGTTTTTACCACGGAAATGACTGACAATGGCGGGATTTCGACCTCTTACTTCCGGGGTGACACGCTTCTAACCACTAGATCACCACCGGTCGGAGAAAATGAAAACAACTCGGTTACATTTCTGCATGTTCTAGCTCTTTGGTAGTCAAGACTGGTCCAGAAACGTGTAATTTCTACGTTTTGCCTAGGTTGCAGTGTCAATCATGTCAACTGTTTGGGCTGACAACCATTTGTATCAAAATGTTGTTTTTTTCACTGAGTCGGAAAATCTTGTTGAAAGCGAGTGTTTTGCTTTTCACCTTGTCCTAATCATGTATGAACGTTATTCTCTAGCCAGCGATCGATAAGTCTTGCGACCACATGTCATACACACACATGCACATAATGTCACACACGTAGTTAGTTACATACCATTCGTTCGAACTAACTGTTTGCTACCATCGTTTGGTGGCCTGGTAACAATTTGCCGAAGACCAGACTGATTTAGAAGACAATCTAAATGAAGGGCTCAGCGAAATTATTACCACTTACCAGTCTAGACATGAAACATTAGTGACGGTCCGCATGGTTTTCCAAGACAGCCTAGACCACACTCATCGGATGCTCAGTGATGAGCTTCCTTTCTTCTTGTGCATACGCATCGTAGTAAAAACCTGGAACAAACTACTCCTCACTCAGATCTGTTTTAACTATGCTCCGTAGAGTCTTTCCTTACCTACACTGCTCAGTTCTCGTAAAGCGGGTGCGAGGGGGTTGGGTGCATGAATGAGAGCGACCAAGTGAATTGTTGTCTGCTCCACTGCCACCAAAATAAATAATCCGGTCAGAACAACGTGTCATAGTTGCCATTTGGTTGTATGACAAAGCTACGTGACCATTTACCTGACAACATGGCTACCCATTGGTCACAGTTTGAGATCTGGAGGTCTTGTTGCTTAGCCAGCATACGTGCTGCTCTGTGTTGACTAATTCGATGAAGAATGGTCGAGTTTCTGATTTGTGTTCTGTTTGTTTGTGTGTTGTATTTATGTGCGCTATTTGGTTTTCGTACAAAGGAACCAACGAGCTGAAGTTCAAGCCAAACTGTTGAGGACGAGGATGTGAATTGTCGTTCGTTAGTGACGTTGGGGGACACGGCTCATGATATGAATCAGTGGGGCGGATGCTGTACGGTCTGTTCTTTTGCACTTACGTTTCCCATGAACAGCCGACAGAAAAAAACTCTAAAATTAAACGATGCAACGAAGCACTCGTTTTTTTTACTAGTCGCCTCTCGGTGCACTTTATTCCTTCCATTACTGTCAATGTTGTCGCGTTGGTACCAGGCTGAATCTCAAGACATTGTTAAATATACAACCTTGCTTCAGTTCATCTACAACTGCGACCACAGAGGCTTTCTAAGATTCCATTGATGAGTGAACAGGTAGGTACCGCTGCAGAAAAGTTGGTATCTTTACCTTGCTCATACCGCGTGGGCACCATTTTGACTGTGGACTTCCTGGTTCACATTTTTGTTCCAATTACATCCTAGAACAGGTGGAATCACCGAGTTCTGTGACCTGCTACTCACAGAATACAAGAAGCGCTTTCAATAAAAGTGATTTTCATTATCTCCGAATGAACGATACAGCGATTACCAGATTCTGAATAAACGGAATCATTTCCATTCGAATTCAGTTTACACAATACTCAAATTTGGGTGGGCAAACAATACGATCTATTTATAGGCGGTGCAAAATTGTCAATGGGTGAGTTCAAATCCCACTGAAGCCGATGATTGAAGACATTTGGATCGATTCAACATCCGCGTCTTAGTTATCAGCGATGGTCGAACGGTCAAAATGCTGAACTTCAAACCCTTCTCTTCCTGGTTCGAATCCTGCTGTTGCCGTCGTCACCACCGCCGGTCACTGTTCCCACTTGGGAGCCTCCGGTTGGCTGCGACCCCTCTCCTGAAATGTTGTACAATTATTGCACAGTAAGAAGGAAGTAACAAGACTATTGTAAGCGTATATATATATATATATATATATATATATATATATATATATATATATATATATATATATATTAGTAACTGCCTATGTCAACCTGGTAGGACATTGTTCTTCACCTTGTGGGTCCATAAAGTTTTCGGGTACTTTTCTATGATCAGAACCTGCCATTTAATGCTAGTTTCTAATGATCGCTAATGATGATCAGACTGTACAGATTAGGACCCATACCCGAACATTCAAATATAGTCCTTTTGGGGCTTACATGATTCACCAAACGACCCGGGTTTACCTAAAATCTTTTGTACCTCGAATGTCTTTCCCAAGACCTGTTGGGAGAAATCACCATCTTCCGCCACAATTCGATATTGTAGATTTCAGTAAGAATATTTCCTTTTGTTCACGAACGTTGAACTATGGATTAATTCAACATTCCTACTTTTGCCAAAGCTTAACTTTTCCCACCGGTTCAAAATTTTCTATTTCGCTCCCCGTACTGTTTCACCGTTTCGTCATTGTGCATTTCTGATTTGTCATTGGTCCAAATGCGCATTTTTTACAAAGTCATCTACGAACTCAATAAGCGATAGAGCTGAAAGCATTGTTTGACTTGTATCGTCTGGTCGACAATAGAAGTTTTGACCGGGTCGATGTCGTCTTCTGTCTCTAGCTAGCGGGTGGGCTAGCCTTGTCGAATTGTACAGTGTGTTCTCCAGTCTGTGTTCGTTTTCAAGCCATACCGTTGTGCGAATACGGGTCTAGAGAAATAGCCGAATTCCACTGTGCGTGTCATCGGTGATCAAATGTGTCTTACCCCTACGAGGACGTAGGTGCCTTGTGTATCCGGTGTTGTGTGCCATCCTGCCTTGTGTAATCTGCGTGGCATAGTATTGCCAAACTCAGTTTGTGTTTTCTAGTCTCGTCGGGTCGAGGCTTCAGTATGAAAATTGTCTAAGATCTGTCAACACAGCAATGCTCACGGAAGCGACTTCCTGTCTGGCATCGTTCTATTTTGTCGAACAGTTTTTGATGTAGTTATCCATGTGCTGTGCGCTTTGCTAGGAAAACAAAGGTGAGGGAAACAAAAAATTCCCCTAAGGCACCCAATGATCGTCACATATTACTATAAGCTGTAAAAAAATATTGAACAAGATTGATGATTAACAAGGCAACCTTCTAGGGACCCTATTGTGTATACATACTGACCTAACAAAAGCTTCATTATTTAGTACAAACGCTCAGATCACTGCTGAAGACCACGGAAGCATTGCGTAACTGTTGTTAATCTTCGTTAGGAATGGTCATCATCCTCATCGTACAGCGTTAAGCAGTAGGGCGAGCCCCACTGACCACTGCCTTTCTCGCCATCTTGCACGTTGAACTAGAAAGTATGAATAAACAAGATGGACAGGGAGTGGACTTACAGGGGTGAGAAAAGGAAAGAATGCCCTAGTAACCAGCTCACGGAATACACAGTCTCACTGTGCAAACGCTTATTGACCAATCATTCTGATTCGACAGGAAGTTGCAACACGATCACGACTGTTCACGGTTCGCAGCCATATCCTTCAGTATTTCCAGCCAACTGGTTGAAGGATCTTTTGGACCCTAGCCACGAAGACGTGAAGCACATAGTTCGCTGTACATTTTCTCATTCCCCGTTGCCACGTCATCCGTTGACCTCCACGTGGTTTCCTCCATTCCCAAGGAGGAACGGAAAACGGGACACGGCACGGTAGACATGTGTTTGCCATACACTACGCGTGTCCTAATCAACGAAGTCTACCAAGCCGGATACGGTGTGATAGAACATTCTCTGAAATAAAACCCAATACTCGACTTCTGGCCTCAGCATTGCTCGCTCGGCTATTCCACCCGATCCTGGCGATACTACGTAAACATCGGTGGTCGAGAACCTCAATACAACGAATATCTTCAGCACGCAGACTCCAAATCTCACAACCATACAATAAAACTGAAGGCACTGCGGCACAGTATACACGACCTTTCACCTTCAGCGTAATATCAGGTCGGCGCCACAAGTGCTTCAGTCCAGCATACGCCGCTCGAGCCTTGGATATCTGCGTACTCACCTCTCCTACCGTGCTTCCATCTGTCGTCGCACTGCTTCCGAGGTAGGTGAAGTGGTCGACAACTGACAGCACCCCATCGAGCACCAAGCTCGGAATCGTTGATGTCCAGTCTTGTAACATCACCTTACACTTTGAAGGTGCAAAGCGCATGCCGAATGGAGCTACAACTCTTGAAAGTCTATCTGGTGCAAGTTGAGCATGTTCCGTGCATTCGAACAAGCAGACAACGTCGTCCGCTCAATCTAGGTCACATAGCTTTCCACTATTTCCCAGTTCGACGCCTACATCCTGAAGATTTTGCAAAGCACTCTCCATTATTTCGTCCATGACGAAGTTGAACAGGAATGGAGACATGGAACATCCCTGTCGAACACCGCTGGTCATTTCGAACCGACCGGATAGTTCGTTGTAAACCCCTAAGCGACCAGAAGTATGAGAATACAATGATCTCAGTAGGTTCACGAACTTCTGGGGCATACCTTTTCGATGAAGAGTACTGAAAAGCGATGTTCGATCAACTGAATCGAAGGTGCCTTTCAAGTCTAAGAAAAGCATTATCGTCGGTCAGCGGTGCGTGTGACGAGTTTCAAGTAGTCGGCGAAGGGTAAAAATCTGGTCGATGCATCATCGACCTGGGTGGAATCCTGCCTGCTGTTCGCGGACATTCCTCTCGCGAGCGGGTGTGAGACGGTGCAGCAGAATCGAGGCTAATACTCTGGTGACTATCGGAATTAAGCTAATCCCACGATGATTACTACAGTCATTGCGTATTCCCTTCTTGAAGATGGGAACAGTCAATGACTCACTCCATATTAACGGAATACGCTCCGAGTTCCAAATGTCACGGAGCAAGACGGTGAGTGGTTTTATCAACGCCTCACCACCCAGTTTGAAAAGAACTGGGGGAAGTTCGTCGGGACCTGCCGCTTTCCCTCGCTTTAGTAATCGAATGCATGACTCTACTACTTCCGATGGGGGCTCAAGTGATACCACCCAAGGAGTCACAGTTGTTGACACGGGAGTAACTGCACTAGCTTGCGGCCAGCTAAACTGCTCCTTGAAGTATTCGGCCCAACGGTCAAGCCTTTGCTGTTTGTCATGGATGGGTTCTCCATTTCTATCGCAAATCGTTTCACTGACATGGATGCGCCGTCCACCGGTGTCACGAATAAGTTTGAACAGTCTTTGACTGTTACCTGAAGCAGCTGGTATTTCCATTTCTTCGGCTACCTTGACCCACCAATTTTCGCGATCGTTCTTAAGGCTTTTCGTAACTTGTCTTTGCAGCTTTCTCCGCATCTTATCCGTCTCCTTACGGTTCGAGAGCTGACGCTTTTGCTCCATTAAACTCAGCAACTCTTGCGAGATTTAGTTTCTTTGATGGACAACGGATCTAGGACCACAAGCAAAACCTGCTGCAAAGTGCATCGCCTGTTTGATATGAGCCCAGTGTTTATCTACATTACTGTTTGTCGTAGATCCTAGCTCATGTGCTAACTTCTGCTCATACCGGGTGCGTACTTCTGGATCACACATACGTTGCACGGCAAACCGGGTTTGCGGTTTGTGATAATGACCATGGAGCTGAAGAGATAATCGCATTAAAACTAATGCATGGTCCGACTCTACGTACTTGGACCAGAATGATCTACAGTTCCGAACAGAACTGCGCCACCGGTAGCTTACGATGCTATGATCAATCTGGCTTAGAGTACCTGTAGAGTTAGCGCGTCATGTCACTGTGCGACGCGAGCTGTGTCGGAAATTGGTGCTAGACAAGAACAGTCGATTGTCTGCACAAAACTGGAGAAGCCTATCCCCGTTATCTGTACGCTCAGCGGGTAAAGCACAAAGGCCACCTAAACAAGCTTCTGACACACTAAGTTTGCCAACTTGTGCATTGAAGTCACCAGCTAGCACTACAATGTCAGAACCTTCACTGCTGCGAACGAGGGTGCCGAGTCCATCGTAGAACTCATCTTTGTGCGCGTCTGAGCTGCAGCCCGTTGGGGCTTACGCCGAGATCACAAACAAATTGCGCTTAACACAACTATCCTTTCGAACGCCAACTGAACCTTGGAGTCTCACAGCACATAAACGACTGTTAACAGGGATCCAGTCTAAAAGGGCAGCCTCAGCCTTGTCAGTCAAGACAATTCCTACACCACGTTGACCCACAGCTCTAGCTACTTCGTCTCCTGAAGTGCGTAGGAAATACCTCGATGAGATACCAGAAGTAGTTAGTTGAATCACACTGCTCGAATCCTGGATACGCGTTTCACTGAGGCAGCATACATCAATCTTCAGAGAGTTCATTGTGAGGGCTAGGCACGCCTGCTGACCGGCCTGCATGAGGGCACGCACGTTGAAGGAGCCGAGATTCAAAGGCTGACAGAAGACAAAGGTTGAATAAAACAGGGAACTCCGAGCAGTAGCCCACTTATCACTACCCACCCCGCTCGATGCAATGGGCAGCACGGTCCTGGTTATCTTGCGCGACGACCGATGCAGTATGGAATTCTTTCTATCCGTGCTGTTCATGGGAGATGTTGGACGGGTGCTGCTAGGGTGTCCAGCCACAAAGCAGGAGAACGATTAGGGTCCTCATCCAAAGCCTTTAGTTCTAACAAGAACCTATCCGCAAGGCAGTGGGGTGGCTTAGTGGAAGCCCATTTGCTTGGATTAATTATTCTTCCACTGATTTTGCCGACTAAGTTGCCAGCTAAAATCGACCCCCAACCTGGAAGACCAGAAATGATCAGCAATGCGTATTCTCGGGTCCTATCCAACTACGATTTGAACCCGGAATGTGTCATTGTGGGCCGCGCATACATTACCACCAGGCAATCCAGTGATTGATTTCCGATTTTTTGTTTCGGGTGAACACAGCACGTGATATTTCACACATCCGTCCGTGGCGTTGAACGCTAACAACCGACGCGCACCCCATTAGATGTCAGTGGACTAGCCTCTGTCCTCGGAGACTTTTTGCAAATACTTCCGTATGAAATCGGCTAAATTTGTGATAATCTTATTTTTAATGGGGTACCCCATCACGTAGTTTTTTGATTATTTTTTTGTCAAATTTCTACAGACAGATAGAACATCAGTTTTTCTTTCCAGAACTGAGAAAATCTACCCGGTCATTTTTGGGTGGCATGCTTACACATGGGTGCAATGGAAGGGCCGTACTCCATAGCATCAGTGGTTCACTGCGCTATTACGGATAACCGGTTACCAGACTCTGGGACATGGAATGCGAAACGACATAAGGTGGCGAGCCGGACAACATTGAATTGCTGTCTGCCACCAAGATCGAGTCTGTCAGAAGGTACCTGTGTAGACTAGATTTCCGAATGATCCACGCTTTTGTTGGTCTAGAAGTGAAAATCAGTTTAGAGAATTTTTCGTATCCATTCAGATTCATAGTCCTTTGAGACGGGGTTAGACAGTTTATTCCATTTTATTGTTCCATTTGCTGAGCAGCTCAGGTATGGGACACAGGGCGACACCCCTGGTATGTCTCACACGTGCTTGTGCAGAAATCTATACTATTAGGTTACCATTTGAAGAAGAACTCCTAGACACCGTGTTTTGTTTTGTTGTAGTGCGTGACTCACGAAAGGTGGTTAATGTACGAATTGCTATCATTGTTGGGATAAACTCAGTGGGGAGAATTCCACGCATACAAATCACCTTTTTCCGGACAAAATGATCCAGCCACCAAATTGAAAATAATCACAGTTGTTTTGGTCTTTGGTGGTTGCATTTCAACCGAAAATTAGGATATTTCCACATGATTCTTTGGTGAAAACATTTCGTGTTAATCTGTTATGAGAAGATTTATCCTATTTGGAACGGATTGACAGTTGTCGTTATGGAAGCCATTTAGGCTTATATGCAACCACCAAGAACCAAAACAACTGTGATTATTATTATAATATATATATATATATATATATATATATATATATTGCTTTGCTATAATAACAATAATACTACAATGATAATAATAATAAACATAATGTTAATGGTTAAGAAATTTGATAACCGAAATTCTTCTAAACCGTTACTTCTCAAGTCCTATGAAGTTGACCTTGACAACCAGTGTGATGTATATCCAACGAACCACAAATAGGTCCGAGGTCAATATGCGCAAAAGAATGACGATAATTTACTCTTGATAACCGAAGATCGCTGAATACAGATAAAATACGAAGTCAGTTTCAAATAACGAGCAATTGGATATTACCGAACTCTCAGAAGAATCTCACAGAGCACATTTGGAATCGGATTGGTGAGTAAGCTCGTTTTCAGTGATTCGTAATCATACCAATACAACACAATATACATGACTAAATGCATTAGGGATATGGTCAACAAAAATAGCGTCAAGGATCATTGTTCACACTTAGTGTGGCACAGAACTATCCGGAGACCAGGTGTGAACAGACTAATACGTTCTCAGCGTTGCGTTCTGGCCACAGCAAAAGCGGTCGGGAGTTGCCTCCACAACCCTTCCCCCCCCTTATGTGCTCAGAAGAAATTTGTACATGCACTTAGTCTACCCTGGCCCACTCACCACCCAACGTCGGTTCCAAAAACGTCCGAAAGACTACCGAATTCCTCATGATGAAAATGGTCTGCTAGACTTGTGAGACCTGTGTTTTCCACTATGCCCATTTTTCGGTATGGAGTGCAGATTGCACATCCAGACTCTCCTCTATACGTCTAAATAAAGAAAATTTGGCGTCCCCATTACTGTTTATATTTCTGATTGATCACTGCGTTTTCGGACAATATTCATTGTACGAATGGAAATACATCCGTTGTCAGATCCATCGGCACACGATCCGTTTCGTGTAAACTGACAGTTGATCCTCTCTCTCTCTCTCTTACTTTACGTGCACCGGACTGTAATCGAGTCGGTCACACGACGTATATATCATTATCATCATCCACAATGACCCCCATGTTCATGTATTTCGTCGGCCTCACCCATTCAGACGGTCCGTGATCCAATTTACTAACGGCTTCGTTCGTTCGTTCGCCTGTTTGCTTGTAATCGCCATCTGTTCAAATGTTGTCCCGTTCTCTTTCTGTGTTTGTGGTTCCCTGTTGACTGACTACATTTGCATCAACCCTGAATGCGCTTATCCGATGGGGTCGTGACACAGTTGTCTGTTTAGGAGACAAACTATCCCGGTTCACTAGCCCCCTTCCCCACCCCACTTGGTTGCACGGATGGATATACAAAACCACGGCGCGAGAAGTGGTAGCAAGCCAATGCTCCATATCGGCTAACTTGATGTCACCGGTACACACAATTCATAGGGGTTGACCACCAAACAATATTGACTTGCCAGTCTATAGTACTTGCTAGTTATCAGGTGGAAACGATGACGAAACAATGAAATTGTTTGTCCACGCACGCTCCTTACAATTCAAATGAGAATACAGCCATAAATCAACGGTGGAGTACTCAAGTATGGGGATTATTGGGCAGAACAGTACCGGGTACGCATACCTGATGAGCGGAAACAACCGCGAAACCGGTCATGTGCTCCCGGGGCAATTCCGTCCTGTCATCCAGATACAATGCCATACTACCTATAGCGAAAAAGCAACCATGCCAGCCTTACAAAATTTCGGGCTTTAGGTAACAGATGAATCAAAATACCACACTGAAACCTTGGATACGCTGGCAACCACGATGAAAGATAGGATTGAATCATTTCATCTGAACCGATCCTGGCTGGCAGACTTAATCCTGAAATCAAAAATAAGCCATCCAGCCTATTGTCTCTCTCTCTCGTCCCTAAATTGTACAGCTCTTTGATTGTTGCTTGTTTCCTGGTTTGGATAACAGAATTGCTGGCCCTTTTAATTCATGCTTTACGTCACGTTTTCGATGATATCGTTGTTTAAATCGACCGGTGGCGGCCGAGTGACTTAGTTTGCCAACTATCTTGATATGAACCCTGCCATCAACAGTCAACCTTTGTGGTAGACATCTGTTTACTGTCGCTCGGGTCGTTGGCTTCACACGTGTTTCGGCACTCCAAACCTCGCGGTCATACTTTCTATTTTTCCTTCGTAAGGCAGTGCCGCCTTGTCACTATGGCTAAACTTTCCCCAGTGTATCGCAATAATTGATGATATCTCATAGAATATTCAAATGATGAGATAAATATAGTAAAATAGAATTAGCGGAACCATGTACGATCCCTTATCTTGTCCTGTGTTCCCTTTCGTTCCTCTTTTGTACACTGGACCGACTCGATTCTGTTTGTTACTCGTTTTGCGTGACCCTTCGGCCGTACCTGGCGTAATTGTGCAGTCTGATTAGTTAGATATCCCCAGCAAACAGTGTGTCAATCATCTACACTTTAGAAGTGCCCTCAGCTCTCAGTGATCTTTTTATCCTACGATCGTTCAGCAGATTCGTCTCTTATCAGTTCATTTCCATTTAAAGTTTAATCTGTTTCATTTACAATAAGGTTGTATCAAATGAATTGTCATTCAGTGACAAAACGTTACTCGTCATTAGAAACCACGGGAACATTGTACAGCTGTTTCATCTATCATGAAATTCGATCGCTGTGCGGTCAACGCATTTTTTTCCTTGAAAATCCTGTGGCGGAGGGGCGTTACGTCATGTAGTGATGAAGTTAAACAAACCTTCAAGAGCTACCCCGGATAGTCTCTTGGTTAGATGTTCGGCTCGCAATCGTTCACCCCGGCTTCGAGTCCCGTTTTGGGCTCGGTGGATATGGACTTCCGATGGTTCTTAAGGGTGAGACAGCTGTTCAATGCTTCCGTGGTCTTCAGTGTTGAGCTGAGCTTTGCTATTGCATGATGAATCACTTCAAAGTCACATCAGATCTACTAATCATACTAAATAAAATGAAAGAGCCCGGTCCGATTGTGGTCAAAGACCTTTAACAAATTACCACATATATTTTGTGCATAACATGTATCACTGTGAACAATATGGTCATCCACCTGCCCAATGTCCGGAATCCCTGTTGTGTTCCCGTGGCTTAGCCGGTGGAGCATACTCAGTATGAGAGTGTGGCTAGTGTTTATGCTTGGATTTGAAACTCCCACAGAGGTTGAGGAGGTTTCTCATTTGGATTATTTCAGCATTCTTCGTTAAAATCAGTGTACATAGTAGAAATTTCAAATGGTTTCGTGAAATGATTCATTATGCATGTTAACTTACCATCGGAAACGTGGAAGACCTGCACACCTGTACACCTCGTCTTGTCTTGGAAAACCCTATCTGAAGTATATGTTTTGAACTGGCGGTGGTCCAATAGTTATCATCGTAGATTTTGGTCATTTACCACCCGGTTTCGAATCCAGACACCGTCGGTCACTCCCTGAATTGGCAGCCTTTTATAGGCCGCGGCCCTTTTCTGGATCAAGTTTTTTTCCATCTGGACCAGTTCATCTCACTGAATGGTTAGATAACAAGTGCGGTGTCGTCGTGTGTACAGCGGACTCGCTTGGCTTTTGCCAACCTCAGTCATCTGTGACGCCGGCGTGACATTCGGTTGTCTATCAAGGCTCGGCTGCACACTGCGGCAGTTAGGTCCGTTCTTTTATACGGCTCAGAAACGTGGTTGTTAAGGGTAAAAAATGGGCGAAGACTGCTGGTGTTTGAGCATCGATACAGCTTAAGGTGGCTAGGACGTGTCACGCATGTTTACCGGTAGAATTCATCGGTGTACGCCGTTCTCCAGCACAGGTAGTAGTGGTGACTAGAAGGTGCGTGGAGTTAGTCAGTCCATAACATGACAAAATGTATGCAGACCTTAACTTGTGGACTTGGTCAAATACGATGTGCTAGACTTCCCGGGTTGAGGTTCACACGACCCGCCTACGAAATGGTTGGAAACATTCAGATACATGGCTAGGTCTTGCGGCCAATAGCTCTTTTCTTCCTTTGGCCCCCGCTAATTCTGCCCTCAACTGGACGATGCTACGAGGTAGCTCCCCAAAACCAGATCACAAAAGTGCGTGGTTGATGATTGAACTGAACTAAACTGAACTGAACTGTGCACTTGTTTCATCTGCATTTTTGGGGATTACCATCAGTGCAGAGCAAACCCGCCGGGTCTCATCCTACGGGGATTCGGAGCCCTGATGTGTGCATGATTGTGGGACACACACGTTATCACTAGGCTATCAGGGTTGGCTTTCAACGGTTTGTCTAGTTTGAACACTACGTGATATTACCAAACCGTGCCCGATTCAAAATAATACAATAACCATGAATCGTTATCCTACTCAAAAGATCAGTTCAGATACATAGGTAGTCTAGCCGATGGTAGAAAAACTGAATATCTTTTTTGGTTCAGCGTCTGGGACTAATTGTTGTCTCCCCGGGAAACGGCTAGTTCGCAGCCCCTATTATTCAACTTTATTTGAAAAGAAAAGAAATCAATGCCACGTGAGTTATTCCGTGTTACAACAACAAATAACGCTGAATCCCTCTGACTTGAAAAGGCGCTGTTGTGGTGGCTGCGTTACTTCGTGTACTGTACGAGACTTGATCTGTTCGACTATTGTTACTGCAAAACCCGGAGAAACACAGGGTTTTTGGACTGTGATTCTTTTGTATGGCCAAGCGAATAGATGGAAAACAGATAATCCGCATTTTTCCTTATGAATTGACGACAACACCAACAGTGTCGTGATCGGTGGGGGTCACCACGGTGAACTTCAGACCCTTCTCGCCTGGGTCCAAATCCGGTCGCCGCCAATCACTTTCCCTGGTTGATAGTTTCCAGATGATTCCGAGCGCCTTCGTGAAATATTTTTCTATTATTACATGATAGAAAAGAAAGTTAGCAGGAAGATTAAAGAGATAAACAACGTTGGTTAGTCGGTAATCACGTCTCCTCTAGTTGCGCAATTCTGAACGACTTATGTTCCGGACTATTCGACTGAATCTTACCGCTGCGTATACTATAGACGTATAAAGGAAGTACTGTTGACATGTAGAAAAGCAAATGGTAACTCAACTAATTATTGTGAAGCCTTTACTGGGATCAAAATAATGTCAAATAGAGTTATTCTCTGTGCGTGCGAGCGCAACGTTGGTTTTCGTCGTTTGATTGGTGTATAGAAAATGGACTATGATATGGATATAGCTTCCGTCTTCGACTATAGTTGAGTTAGACACTGAACCAAAACCAATGCGGTCAAGAACGAAAACGAATTTCGTGCAAATATGTGGTACTATTAAAGTATATATATATATATATATATATATATATATATATATATATATATATATATATATATATATATATGAGCGTGACAAGGTAAAAGTACAAATCTCAACAGTTATCAAACACGGGATCAAACAACGAGACCAGGTCAATCGTTCAAGTTCAATATGTGTAGCATCGAAAATGAATTAGGCAAATCCGGGGTTGAATTGAGGTCACATTGGTACGATAAAATAAACGGTTTTGGCGGAGTGTCCAGAAGTGAATAAGATAAGAACATGCTGATTTCAAGGTGGGGAAACATTGACGGTGGGATAGAAATGTAGAAACAACAACAATGATCGGTGGGCCTTCACGCACACACACTACCGATGAATGATACAGTAGGGATTGGTAC
Organism: Fasciola hepatica; assembly: GCA_948099385.1. Taxonomy (NCBI): domain Eukaryota; kingdom Metazoa; phylum Platyhelminthes; class Trematoda; order Plagiorchiida; family Fasciolidae; genus Fasciola; species Fasciola hepatica. The sequence continues at coordinate 13,460,490 of CANUEZ040000110.1, forward strand.
AAGTACAAGTATATCAAGAAAGACCAGTGAGAAACGATAGGTTAGCTTTTTTGGTTGCAATTTATCGGTTTATTATTATTATTAATATTGAAGGCATCATCACCGTCGGTATCAGCAAAAAATAGTACAATAATTCATTGTTCAATACCTTGTCAATCGCCAAGAACTATACAGTTATGGAGTGTAAAGGGTCAAAGTATGACAAGTGAATAAATCAAATTAAATTTGAATAGACAAACGGAACGGAATTTTTACAAATCCGAGAGAAGGGTGGTTCATATGTCTGTGACCACTTGTAAAGTTTATCTTAACTATCATGGCTTGCAGAAAAACGTGAAAGCAAGTTGGGAAATCACGGTCAAATTGTGTTTCACCTAGCAATTCCCCTAATTTTGTTCTATTTTTTGTTGTTGTTGTTGATGGTGAGCGAGTGCATATCGGACGTCTGTTTTCCTTTTCCCTCAATGCTTCGTTTTTTCATGTTTGTCGTCTCTCCTTTCACCGCTAATTTCTCCTCAAATCGTCGTGCGATGTCGCTGGGACACACACTGAGTGTGCAGCAAAGAAACCCATATGACTAGTTGTTCGTTTGTCAAGTTACGTTTTTTTAAATTCTATGCTGACAAGTATGACTGAAATGGAAGGGACATATACTCCAACATGGTCTCTTAAAACCGACAGCACTATTAGGGACGGCTGGCAACCGTGATCCCAACTGGAAATCCACGTATGCATCGAGGTCCCAATAGGTCAGGTATGGTGATGAGCCGGGCGACAGCGGACTGTTGCTATCCAACAACAAAGTTCATCGTGCGCGAACCTGATTTGAACCGAGTACTTTAAAGCTGCTTGGAGTTTATACCACTCGACCAAGACCGGGAGCCCTCGTTGGTAGATAGCAATTCACTGGTTGTGATCGCTCCGATAGAGACTAGGAGAATATGAAGAGTTGTCAAATGGCTAATCAAATACGGGACATAGCGTTGGTTGATCTTATGTGAACATCCCTCCCTGGTCCAATTTAGTATACAACCGGCATGTCCGCCGTCCTCACACACAATCCAGCACGCTTGGGTGCACTGAAGCTTGCACATCCTGTGAAATGCTTATCTGATTGCGTCTTCCTTGAACCACTTACCTACCTACCCAGTATGTGTCAGTTGTAACTAACCGGGCTGTTCGATGCCAGCGCAGTTTTGCCAGAATTACACACAACATCGTATGCAATACCAGTCGCGTCTTATGGGTCATCTTGATAAGAAAGAAATAATATTCCCTTAACCTTGTCGGATAGTTCGACATGTAGACATGCAAATCTACTCCATAGGATGGAAATGAGCTGAGAATGAATTGCTCTAACACTTCACGGAATGAAGAACGCATAAGCAGGAAAGTGTCTGTCTGCCTGTCAACCATCTCATCCTAGACACAATCTTTCCCCGGTTGTATACGAAATCCTTGTCTGTTGTTGCGGTTGTTGAGTCGGAAATGATTTTTCAGCTTCTAGGCAATCCATTTTAGTGCCACACATGTCCATATTCACTGTCTGTTGTTATGTTTTTTTAATTTCATTCAATCAAGGTTGTTTAACTCGCACAAAATATCAGGCGACGAGTAGTTCCAATTTTCAGTCGGAAATCGCCAAGGTTTTTCATCTTTCATTTACACACATACATACAGACACACATTGCCCGTTCAATTTTTTCCTGGTATTTCTGACTATAGTTAGTGTAGGGACTGTGTGCCCTCAACCATCGCGGTCATATATATATATATATATATATATATATATATATATATATATATATATATATATATATATATATATATATATATAATCTTCACTAGGATCTAATTTGAATCGTCTAAAGTGTGAGTGGTTGGAGAAGTACTGGGTACGCATACCTGATGAGCGGCAACAACCGCGAAACCGTTCGTCTGCTTCCAGGGCAATTTTGTCCACACATTTACATACTACTTAGTATGAATACATATAGATATATATATGATTTATTTACCACCGGCTTGCGATCGAGCTTGGTACCAACGTGATAACATCAGCAATGACACAACGACAGTAGCTGTGAGGATAAAGTGCAACGTTGCGAAGGAGAGTGATGAATAAGAGGAACGGATGCTTTTTTCACCGTACACTTTTGGTGCGTTTTTTGGTTTGTGGTTAAGATAAACGGAGGTTCTTTTTGTTATCTTTACCTTGGGTTCACCCATGGCCATGACAGGATTGGTGATTGTGAATGCTAGTTTCGGAAGTTTCTAAGCTGATTGTCATATGGTTCGCTGTGCACTCACCGGTGTTAGTTTCACACTGTTTCAAGCGTCAATCAACTCCTCTCAAACGTGTTTGAGCAATGAAATCGGTTAGACTCGGCCATACACGGGTTCCCTCAATATGTAACTGTGTCGTTCTGTTGACGGAATCCTATCATCCGTGAACGTGTGTACTGTTCCTCATAAAGCAAAACCACCTCGGGTATGCTCTCCGCCTCACTTGGAGTGCCATAGAATTTGCCTTGTTTGTGTGAGTCGTTGAAAGTCACTCCACTTCGGTGACAGATTATCGTTCGTCTATTATAACCTAAATACCTTTCAAATGACTTATTCATGATTGATTGATTGAATAAATAAAATCATTCACGGTCCCTATTTAATGGTGTGTCCAAATTTGGGGAATTTCCTACCGGTATTTTGAGTTTGTCACTAACCTACCCGAAAAAGTCGGTTCCCCGCTTAGAATCAGTTCCAGAATTTCTTCCGTCTCTGCGACTGAACGATTGTTTACCAGCGCGCATAACAGCATTGATACCCGTTATTGATTTGTATCTTATCACTTACCTCATAGCACAGGAGATTTGTCTTCCAAAACCGTGAGCATAGATTGATGGGTTGCGTGAACTTTCGATCGAGAATGAATTCAATCAAGAATAGTGAGTGGATTATAATAAGGTTTTTGTGGGATATTTTCGAAACATCAGATTGAGCTACTGTAACCAGCCAACAATTCAGAAACCACAACAACCACCACTTATTACCCTACATCTTTCTTCCCCCCACCAAATCAACCCGGGTTATAAAATATAAGTTTATTGGTGAGAGAAAGATGCGGTCTTCGGAAGTAACATCTCATTACACCTAATCCAACCCACCGTTTTAGCGGGCTCCAAATCTTCCAATGAATAGAAGGGCAAAAAGCTTGTTTTTGTGTGTGCATAAGTGAGGATTTGGGAGACATTGTAATCGTTTTAACTGTATGCTCATATTGATAATCTGAGATCAATAACCGGGCCCGAGGTGGTTTCAACCGGTCAAATCAACAATGATTTTGATAGTTTAGGGATTTCTTAAACATCTTACTGCAATTTACTTCCCAATCAGTTTGTTGTTCCTTTTGACTAATTGGTCCAAATCACCCGGGCGAAACACGTTCGTGTTGGTTTGGCTGATTGGTTGTTTTTTGTCATTTTATTGGATTTTCTTTGTTTGCTTGGTTTTTCCTTTTCGGCTCTACCATTTCTACCTTTCGCAGCCAGTTTTACACCTAGCCACGCAGTTTCTCATGAAGCAAACAGGACGTTCGGCCGACTTGCGATACACCGTTGATCACTTGAGCGTCTAATGAGAATCCCGGCCCTCAGTTATCACAGCTGAGCTGTGTTCTAAATTGGGCTTTGCCACCCATGCACTCACCTAGTCCCTCTTCCCACTACAATCCGAATTCCCGCATTTCTCATTGCGACGAGCTCACCGCTTCTATTCGGGATAATTCAGTTAGCTACCTCTCCTCACCATGTCACTTTGTTCCGCCTCGGCGCTTCGCTGTCTCGGTTCTTTTCGCACGACTGTCTGCAATCAACAAATGTGTCATAGGGGTTTTGTGAACACTGCAAAGTGCTAACTGGAATAAGATCTAAAGACAAAGGACGTTTCAGTTCACTCATGTGTGATGTACCACACTCGGAAGGATAACTGTTCAAATTAGCGTATCTCTGCTGGCAGTTTGGGTTCTCGAAAAACAGAGTGAAACTGTTTGACAGGGCTATAGAATATGTCTTATTATGGTGCGAAATTACGTCAATCGATGCACATTCAGCCTCGCATTACCCGCGATAGTTGTGTTGGTGACATTTTATCACTACTACTACTACTAATACTACCACTACTACTACTACTACTACCACTGTTACAGTCCACGAGACGTGCTGGATTGATGGGTTGATGATTGCAAACCAGCCACCACCACTGGATCAACAAAGTCAACCAAGCATGCCAGAACTGCTTATTTGCATCCTGGGTGTCCAGCTCATGCAAAGGCAGTCATAATCCGGCCGGGGATGCCACTATGTGGTTTGTATGCCTTTCTTCATCTTATTGTAGTCAGTGTGATGTAATCACGTCCACTGTCGCCTCATGATTCACCATAATTGGTTTTTAGGCGATTAGCTACTGACCCAGTGAGTAGTATTCATACTCCATCACGCTATTGCTACTGCTTTCGTGAACGATTTCGGCAAGATTTTCGGTGATGGATCTGGGCTGTACACAACGAGTCCCGTTATTTGCGTATCAGATCCATTATGTTCGTGCGTGGGTTTTTGTTTGCTTCCGGGTAACCTCGTTTGCTCTTTTATCACTCTGTCAAGTTCGTTCGCTTCGGTCGGAATTGTGTGTTTGGTCGAAGTTCGACCTGAAACAACCATTTTACTGCTGCAAATAATTTCTTCGTTCGACAGTTAATTTTGTCACAGTCGTCGATTTTTGTGTGACTACGATACAGACAGTACGGTGGAGGACAAAACCGTGCTACTGCAGAACACAGTCAACACAATCCAAATGACCTTTATCACTTAAGGATTCAAACTAGTTCATTGGCATGCGTCCCACTAGGTACCGTCTCTCGGATCTTCACTATTTCATAGGAAACAAACGACCATGGCAAAATGTACGCAAATTATCCTACGTTTTTTTTTTGGTGTAAGCGCATTCGGAATACATCGTCCTTATAGTTGCAATTTGTGTCAATTTATGAAACTCTAAGAGACCCAAGCAATAACGAATTTTTCAAAATTTCCAGTTCTTTTCCGAACATTGTGCGTCAATGAGTTATCGTTCCGGAAAACTATCTGCCGTTGTGCATGAAAATAAAGTACAGTGAAAAAATATGCAAAAGACAAATCCACGTTGTTGTTGACTTTGTACCGTGTCGCTCCTCTACACTGTTCGTATTCCGACCGAATCGAGTGATATTTGACTGTCAACTTGAAATGTACGACCGCTGGTCAACCGTACGCAGTTCCTTGTCTTCTCCCAGATCCATCGGCGCCTCATGAATGAGTCTTCACCTCAAACCCTAATTTTGATAGCCGCCTCTCGTGAATAGTGCAGTGAGTCCTTGTAATGATGGAGTTTGACCCTTACACTGCATTTATGCAACAGCACAGACTAAATGGAAACCACCAATTTGTTACCAGATTATTGTCTGCTTTAAGGGTCTAAGATGTAATTGTTTATCTTCTACTTTACGTAACAGATATGATGTTTGTTTTAAGAGGTGTGGTTGGGGCGGCAGCAATCAGCATTTGTGATCACATCCTGTTCGTATGCGATCCACACGAACAAGCAGCTCAGAACAGAAAATAACAAGGCTGGTCTGTGGCGAGGCGGGGGATGGGGAGGGATTTGGAGTTGTACGGATAAAACACAGTGTCTCTTTTGAGAAAACTTTCGTTTCTGATTTATGCAGGAAGATAACCGTTTTCAACAACAATCTTTCTTATTTTTTTAATCGCGCACGACCATGGCACTTTTCTTGGGGGTTGTTCACAGCGTTTTTCCATTTGTTTTTTGTTTTGTTTTTTGTTTACTGTCACCCTGCCAAGTAGTCTGAAATCTGATCTCCCAGTGGACCACTCTGTTTGAGGTCGATGAGTACGGTGCACAAACCATCAAACATCATCCATCATCCACAAAAAATATCAACAGATCTATTATGAAAAAACGCAAAAATTTCGAAGGTTAACCTATTTCTCTCTCTCTGTTCCCCACCGAAATCAATTCGTTGCTTCTTTATCCCTGAAAGAGAGAGAGAGAGAGAGAGAGAGAGAGAGAGAGAGATTAGGCCGAATAGATACCGCTGTTGACTTATTGTTAAGAATGAGATAATTTATATTGCTTTTTTATTTCTTTTTCATTCGGAGGTGGAACAGAAACATATCAAAATCGATGGCAAACGTCCACTTTCGTCATCTGCTATGGCATTAGAAAAACGCTTTCGGTAATTAACCAATTTGGCTACTCGATTTAGTGTGAATAAAATAAACACAGATAATGGATACGATCTGTAGCAGGGATTACACCATACGATTGGTGACAAATCTGTGTTTGTTTGTTCGTTTTTTGGAAAAAAGCAACAATCCTACTCAGCATTCGATATTAATCGCGAATGCGGATGATGCAATGTCGGCATGACACTCGACCGGCGGTGGTCGGATGGTATTAGGCTACTGTCGTCTGCCTACGCCGGTTTCACACTGGTGGTGATAGACAGCGAATCTGATATCGGCATCACGCCTGACAGACATAGCGTAACCCTATTCGGTTTTCCTCTGCAATACTTGGGGCTATGGTTGTCGATGATCAAACGACGTCATTATGACGAGTTTTATATCTTCTGGTCCCGGATTGGAATACTGTCGCCGTCGGTCAATTCCCGTGTTTAGCAGCCCTCATCTGGCTGTGACCCCATTTGTGACATTTTACCTTTAATATATTATGGAGAAAATGAAATTAGGTTATTATTATTATTATTATTATTATTATTACAGTGCAGTAAATCTTTAAATCCATGCGGTGTGCTCCTTACATTGCTCTGATGCGCACGTACTGGAGAGAAATTTAAATATGTCGACGAACAAAGCAACGTGGTTCAGTTCATTCATCCATCAACCTCGCACTTCTGTGCCCCGATTTTGGTTGCTACTTCGCAGCATCGTTCAGATAAGGGCACAGTGAATAATGGCATGAAGTGAGAAAATAGCCGGAAACGAAGTAAGAAGTGGAAATCACGAAGACAAAGAAATAGCTCGAATGCAACTGTGCCACTGGCCGCGACACCTGGTCATCATTTGATTTCTCCCCAACCATTTGACAGGCGGGTCTCGTGAATCCCAACCCGGAAGTCTAACACATCCCATTTGGTCAAGCCCACGAGTTGAGGTCTTCACACCTCTTGCCATGTCATAGACTAACTACCTGAACCCATCTTCCAGCCACTATCACTACCTGCCTCGAAGAACAGCGTACTTCGAGGAAGTCTATCGGTGGGCATGTTTAACACATCTCCCAAACACCTTAAGCTGTTCACATTCAGTACTTGTTCCAGTGGTTGACCGCTGGTTCCAACCTACGTACGTCTAACCTCAGCATTGCTGATACGGTGTTTGTACCATATTCGGGCAATACTACGAAGACGGCCATGTTCCTGAATCATGAAAGACCGGATCTAACCGCTGTAATGTACAGTCAAGCCTTGATAGACAACCGGATGTCACGTCGGAACTACAGATGACTGAGGTTAGAAAAAGTCAAACGCAGAATGCAACATTGTACTTCGATGGGGAATTTCTTTTGTAGAATTCGGCCTCGGTGAGACTCGACCTCACTTTTCCGTACCGCGTGCTCTTTCCCAGTTCATCTAAGAGATCTCAAACCAGGGGCAGACGCTTCGGGCCCTCTGCAAACGGATCTAATTGGCTATATCCGCACAAATTTCCATACTTCATGAAATCCACAAGTTTGCTCGTAATCTGACGGCTTCCTGTATAGTTTCTCCGTAAGTCTCCAGGATTTTTAGCCGAGCAGTTACAACGTTCATGACCATGAAAGCGGGTGATGCCCACTCGTGGGTTTTGGAATTTCATTCACCAAAACTGTTAATCTTTGGCACTTGAATCACAGTACTGTGCTGGTTTTTTTGCTATACTGTGTGTATCGGGCTCTTTTCTCATTGACCCGTATGATCGGTCACGGTTGGTGGTGATCGAATGATTGAGTGTTTGTTTATCACCTCGGAGATCCGAGGTTCGAACTCGCGGCATCGCCGGTTACTTTGGTAATGGCAGTAATCCACTGTCGTCCGGATCGTTACCACATGTGGTTCTCCATCACTGCAAACCTCAGGATCTACTTACAGGTTATCCCTAATGATGCAGTAGGCCTTCGTGGCTATGGGGTATATATACCCCTTCCACTACACTCCCGTGCAAGCATGTAGTGAAAATAATCTCGTGATATCGCGTCGAATTGGGACAAAACGTTTGAGATGTGAATGATGATTTCAGCAACTAGGTGTGTGTGAAAATATTACCCTAACTATCTTATGGAATAGTTCATTATTTAGTACCAACTCATCATTGAAGATCCATGGAACAACTAACTTCACCACGCTGATAGAGTTTTAAGGGATAATCGGCAGCGCATAAACACAAAGTCCTCAGAAAGAAAACCGAACCTGAGGTGCATTAGCATGCAGTAACCATCGGACTACCCGGGGTGACCTTCTCACAGTCTGCTTCATGCCACCACTCACTAGTCATTAACTTAATTCATTTTATAACCCATCCGTCACTTTTCTCCCCCTCGGACTAGATTGCAGATTCTATCATAAATTTCATCTGGTTGATATTGTGTTCTGAACGAACATCAAAGCGTGCTCTTCTGTTTGAAGTCGAAGGGCATAGTTATTAACTACAACAGTGTGCATCTTTGTTTTCATTCTTCGTATAGTTCTCACAGTGGTTGAAAAGAGTTCCAGAGCGGGGTTCGTGGCTGATTATAGACCCGTTAATTGAGTCAGTTGACCGGCGGTTGCCAAGCGTTCAACAACATCACAGACTTAATACCATTGGATTCACTGATCACTCTAGTCTTTGATTGGCCGCCGCCGCCGCCCCCGCCCCCTTTCAGAAATGTCACACTTTGCCATATAACAAAAACGAAACTGAATGATTTTTACTATTCAATAATGGCAATGACATCATTGGTTTACGACGTCACGACCAGTTTATACATCAGATTGGTCAAAGATACCGAGTTTCGCATCTCTGAACCTTATCGGGACAGTTTTTCCGTGTTACCAACCGATTCCGATCGGTTGATTTGGCTGTAGTAAAATCCTTCCCTGGTAGATCGAGTCTGCAAAGCACGAACAGCGCGTGTTGTGTTGGGGACTCGACTAAACTGAGAGAGTGGAATAGAACTAATATTTTGGTGAATTGAACCGTTTTATGTTTTTTGTGTATCCATATACACACGTGCCAATGTAAGGTTTGTAACTAGGCCCGATTCAACAAACACCAACAGGGCCTCACACACTGCGATGTGCCCGAGGGTCGTTGTTATAATCAACGCAACGCAATGGACCGAGATCCTTGGTCTTGGTAGGATGACTGTACAATGTGTGTAGTCCCGATACTTGGCTCACGCGGACGCGTAAACAACACACCAAAATCCTTCCTCGTCCGGTCTAGTTGGCATTCCTGTTCCATTGGTTCGTCTTACCGTTTACTTGTCCGCCCCTCCACACACCCACTGCGTCCATTGGTCTGTCGACCAGTATGTGTGTAGCGCACGAACGTGACCCTACAGCCGGGCACATTCTAATCGGGCTGACTATCCAAAACAGTCGAACGACCACACTTCAGGTCATTGATTTGCGTTACTGAAGCGGTCTCAGAAAGTCCGCGTAGCTGGTTCTCCCGATGCTGACGCCCCCCCCCCCCCCCCCCCAAGGAGCACAGAAGGTTGTCTTCGTTAAACCGACCAACCGACCTTTGTGATTCATCCACATGACCCGAACAGGACCGAACTCGACATTCGCATTGTTAAGGTGCGCTTGCCTGTGTGAACGCATTCAACATCAAACCACCCTTATTAAATGTGGTAGAATACGTTGCTCGCACAATCTACTAACGGGCGGGTTTTTTCGGCAATATTCACCTGTTCATTGTTTTCAACTTGCTCTTATCTATCCTTGTAGTTAGCCAAAAACGAGGAGCTTCTCGGCTGCCCTTCCAACTCACTTAGTGGTTGAACATTTGCACAAAGATACAGTTTTGTTTGATTATAACAGTAGGTGAGTAAGCTTGTTCACGTAGCACCTACTAACAAGTAGACAGAAATATACTATAGCCAACGATTTTCTCTAGTTAGTTGGCAAATATTCACGTTGCATGTTCAATCAGTCTGTAAGTTCTCCGCCCCAAATCCCAGGGTCGGGTTGCCAGCTCTTCCTAATAGGGTATCGGGCCTTCAAGGTTATGGGGAACAGACCCCTTTCACTGTACTCATGCGCAAGCATGTAAAAAGTTGTACCTCAAAAGTTTGTTTCATTTTGTCTACTCGAATTTTTTGTTTGGTGATTCCGTGGCTTCCTCGATGTGTATTACAGATTATTTCGAACAAGCTACATAATAGATCGTTGGCAATTAGAGTATCGGGGCCGAGTTCGTTTCGTGATGTATCGATAACAACGGCTGTGAACCGGTCCTAAGAAAAGCTACCCGCGGGCAAACGAAAACGTCGGCTATCTACCATCGTTTTTCGACACCGTTGTATTACCAACTTAAAGCGACTTTGCAATGGTTCGTTCAGATTATCACCTTGTTCTCATCAGGCACGTACATATCTTCGTTTGTTCGCAAGTATAGTTCACTCTCTTGTGTGAACAAAGAATGATCCTTGAGAAGTCATGAGGTCATCAGCCATCTCGGTAGCAGTGTCTCTGCACTAAATGCAATGCATTTTACATAATTACCTCACTTAATGAACTCTCACGTTCTTGACTTGCATATTACTATTCTACTCCATCTGTGTGCGTGTGTGTGCGCATTTTTTTGAACATCCGTGATTGACCCATGCATGAATGATCTCGTCTATTGAGCAAAATGTGTTAACCTGTGTCTAGCTATCCGCACACAGACTTCATCCAAGTCGGTATCGATTTTTGTACCGTGCCTTTGCCGGCCTGCTGTTTAGGTGGTTCAGAGTCTTTAAATTCACCCATATCATTGATATGACGATTATCACTGCCATTGGAATTCGTCACCTTTCCCAGTCCGTTGTCAGCTCCCGAGACGAGAAACTTGGAAAAAGTCTACTCGACATCATTATATATATATATATATATATATATATATATATATATATATATATATATAATTGTTTGTGTTAGTTTGGTTGTCTGTCATGAGTCAGCCGTAATTAATACGAAGAACCAGACTACGTCAGTTCATTTCCGCCCTCATTACTGGCCCAGCGGTGCCGAACAGACTGTCTGACGCTCACTGCATTACTAGACACACACACACCAAAGCATAAACTGCTCCCATTCGTATCGAAGTGGCTGGCTTTTGGGTGTTTGGATATATAAGACATGAATGCGGAATCGCCACTGTTTCTCAATACGATATTCTGTTAGACTCTTGAAATTATGTCATCAGTGCGAAGAACCCAATGTGTCCAGCGATTGCTCGGTTGGTATTTTCCCGGACTAAGGGATCTGTGAATCAAAGCGGATGGTGTGAATGGACACTCTTCGCTAATGAGTCCACCGAAGATTCACAGCTGCGATCACTGTCAGTTGTTTGTTGTGTCACTGCTAACCCAAAAAATAATGAGACTGCATGTGCAAGCTCGTGTAGTATGCAAATGAGCGGGCGAAATTCTCCCACAAGCGCACGACCGATTTCGTGGAAATTCCCCTACACTCATGGAGCACTAAATTGCAACCTTGTGACTAATCTATCTTCAAAGTACACAAATCTCAAGATGAGTATCCTGGTGCTCCAAGCTCCCCGGTCACAGCAGAGCTGTATGTTACCGAACGCGTCCCCAGGTCTTGGGTAGGAGTTCGGACATCATCACCGATCAGCAGGAGCGCTTGAGAACGTGGCGTGATTTTCGCCTGGGATCCGTTCTCTGCTATAGGACACTACATAGTTCTGGATAGCACTGTGATTTCCCGAATTTGACCCACCAATAAATATAGCCATGCGCCCTTGTCGTGTTCCATCTATCTGTCAGCGTGTTTCCGAATATTAGAATGAACAACATTAGAAGTCACCAGATTGTTCGGAATAATTCCGCTACCTTTCAGGCTACACTTAGGCGTGCAAAGGCTAGAGGTGCATTCTCCAACAAAAAGGCCAAATGATCTACTGCCACCTTATCTCCTACTTCGGACTTGGTGACCGAGTTTTACAACAGCCCCGACCGGCGCTGCGGACACCGTCCCGTACCGTATTTCCGGAAATTCTTCTCGAAACAGGTGCTTTGATCATGCTACAGTGTTCCCGGCAAGCGACACGTCTGATGCTCCAGGGGTCTAGATGTCCAGACCACAAGCTGGAATACTCAACCGTGCGAAATAGACATACATAGCTTTGTTGGAATGTACGGACACTATTAGACGTGGGCAGTCAAAGTCTCACAATGAGGACACTGCACAACTATAAGATCGACATAGCTTGTCTCTCTGAAGTCCGCCTACCGAACTGTGGCACTCGGCACGTAAAGGTCACAGGAGAGGAGACAGCTAACTGGCTTTCTCGTAGTAGTGCGACAGACAACTCTGGGCTCCACGACGTCGCATTCGCCGTTGGCAACGAAGCCAACAGCGCAATGATCGGTTAGGAACCGTTTTACATAAGACTTGGTTTGGCACGTTTGAAAAGTTCCCCACAGGACTTGAGGGTGATTAAGGTCTAAACCGTGACCCATGCGGTGGACAGCGAAACAAAATATAAATTATACGGGAATTGTCGAGAGATAGTCAGTCGGGTGCAGAGACGTGACATTCTGTTCATCGCTGGTTACTGGAATGGTCGCACAGGTCCCTGGAATGAGTGGACGCAGCACGTCTTGGTACAGTTTGGTCTTGATTAATGCTATGAGAAGGGTGACCGCCTGATAAGTCTGGCTGACTCCAACAGAATGGTCGTTTGCAACTCTGTTCTGTTCAGACAACCATTAACCAAGCACTGGGTGCGGTGACTTTGTTTGCTATCTCGTAGCGACAATCTCAAAAAGAAACAATGAAGGAGAAAAGAGCATGAAAGGAGTAAGAGGAGAACAACATTATTGGAATTAAGTCGATGAAGAAAGTTTGTGGATGCAAGAGCGCCACTGATCGCAGCATCTAGCCGTGTCCCCAAACGTATCTAACCCCTGAGTGGGAGGGTCTCTTGGACCCCACCCAACACGCCCTGAATGGTCAAGTCCACTAGTTAGGCTTTTTGTACCTTTATTCCATGTCATGGACTGACCACCCTCACTCATCTTCCAACCGGTACCCGCCTCAGCAAACCTCGCACGCCGAGGAATCCTGTCAGGGGACGTGCGCAACACATGTCCCAACCATCTTAGCCTGGTAAGCTAAAGTGTTTCATCTAATGGTTTAATCCTTAAATCTAAGACTTTCCGCCGAACCTCAGCATTGCTCACACAGTGTTCCCACCAGATTCGAGCAATACTACGAAGACATCGGTTTTCAGATACCGACAATCTTCGTATGTCCTCCACCCGCAGTGGCCATGTGTCCGAACCATACAGAAGCATGGGCCTGATTGCTGCAGCGTATACTCGGCATTTGATAGGTGAGTGGATGTCATGTCGACACCACAGGTGACTCAGGTTGGCAAATGCCAAACGGGCCTTCCGTAAATGTAAAGGCATCTCATCCGATATCCGACCACCCGGTGAAATGCAGCTCCCCAGATAACAAAATTTGTCCACCACGTTTATAGTTTCCCCAGACACTGAAAGGTTTGGCATTGAACCAACCCAATGCTGCAACAGCACCTTGCACTTTGAGGGTGCAAAACGCATGCCGAACATTGCTACGCAACCCGTCAAGCTGCCTAGAAAAGCTTGTAACCTACCTGGATCTTCACTTAGAAGAACTATGTGGTCTGCATTCTCAAGGTCTGATGCCTTTCCACCCGGGAAGAGTCCAATGCCGCTATCCTCACCTGATAAAAGTGCGGTCTCTAGGGCCACATGAGTCACAAAGTTAAAGAGAAAAGAAGAGAGCGGCAACCCTGACGTACATCACTTCTCGTGAGGAACTCGGGTGAAAGATCACCGTAAGCCCGAACTCGGCTTCGGCTATTAATGTGGAGGGATTTTACGATGGAAATGAATTTCTCTGGTACACCCTTCAACAAGAGGCAGCGCCAGAGAACCGTGCGGTCGGCTGGGTCGAAAGTCATTTTAAGATCAAGAAAAACGGAGATAGTGGGCTTATGGAAGATGTGTCTGTGTTCTAAAATTTCTCGAAGAGTGAAGATGTGATCAATACATCCTCGACCAGGTTTAAACCTAGCTTGATTCTCACGCGAGCACTGTTCGCGAGCGTTAGATGAGCGGTGGAGAATAATATCAGCGAGCAGTTTGGATGCGATGCTAACCAGACTTATTCCCCTGTGGTTTTCACAGAAGGACCTGGATCATCGATTCACACTAACTATTTGGTACTTGTTCCTTCTCCCATATCAAACCGAGGAGTTTTGTCAACTCCAGTGAAAGTGCTGGGCCACCGTCTTTGAAGATAGACGGAGGAAACCCATCCGGTCCGGCAGCCTTGTGTCGTTTAAGATAGCTTATCTCACGAAGAAGCTCCTTTCCTGACGGAGGACTGGTATCTACAACAAAAGCTGTACCCGTTGCGCTAGTGAGCTAACCTGACGTGGATAGAGGCCAATTAAACTGCATCTCGAAATGCTCCACCCAGTGAATTAGACGATGCTCTTGAGTTTGAATCAGTCAGCCGTTCGCATTTTCGATCAGTTCGCTAACGCTTGCTTTTCATGGACTGGTATTTCTAGTTAGACGGAAAAGGTTGCGGCTGTTGTCAATCACCGCAGCTTTTTCCATCTCCCTACACTTTGCAATCCCTCACTGCTCACGATCATTTCTCAGGCTTCCAATCAGTTGGCGTTTAAGGCATCTCCGTGCCTCATCGTGTCTGGAATCTGGAGGGATCGATCTACGCACATCTAACCGTGAGACTGAGGATGCAGATATTCACCGTTTCTGTATGTGTCTAGTTGTTGAACCTTCGGTAGCATCAGCAGCCGCACGTAGAACCTGTTTGATCTCTCTGTCGCTCTTCTGGATCCTGGGCATATGACTGCATCGATAACCGGGTGGATAAATCTGTTCGGAAAGCAGATCGTTGGTTATCGTCCAGCTGCGGGGGACGGTTCGCTTTGGCGTTGCTTCTGCCACCGACGAGGCGCAAGCTGAAGTGCGCTCGAACAAGAGCGTGATCAGTGTCTACAGACGTAGACCAAAATGATCGACATTCTTGGATTCAGCCGCGCCAGCGGTAGTCGATAGCAATGTGGTCGATCTGAGTCCAAAGCTGTGAATACGCAGGAGGAAGCCAGGTTAGCTGGTGTCGCTTTTTGTGCGAGAAATTTGTACTAGCTAGGAATAGTCCATGGTCGGAACATAGTTGAATGAGTCGATCACCGTTATCAGTTCGATCAGCTGGAAGGCAATATTGGCCTCCCATATTCCTCTCCGTCTCGTCTAGGCTTCCGACCTGAGCATTGAAATCACCAGCAACAATCATGATGACCATAGAGCGCACGCTGTGGAGCAGTTGAGAAAAATCCTGGTAAAATTCGTCTTTAGCCTCAGGAGAGCTACGGTCACTTGAGGCATATACAAAAACGACAAAGAGGCATGGGCGTTTCAGTCTAGTGCTGTTGACATGCACAGAACCATTCAACCGAATTGCACACAGACGGCTGCTGACTGGGATCCAGTCGAGCGGTGCACGCTTAGCCTTCACGCTCATAGCGCTGCCAGCGTCAGCCTGACCACGAGCGCTAGACACCGAATCACCCGACACGCGAAGAGTGAAACGAGAAGCCGAGCTTCTATCTGGGGGGGGGGAGAAGTGTTAACACAGAAGTTGGGTCTTGTATGCATGTTTCGGAAACACAACACACGTCTGTGGTAAGGGTTTCAAAAGTCCTAGCTAGGGTAGCCTGCAGCTTCGTTTGGCAAAGTGTGCGGACGTTGAAAACAGCTAAGTGAAAAGGATGCTTGTTACCCTTTCCCAGAGCTACAAGTTCACCGTCACGACTCATTGTGGTTACTCGTGCTCATTCAGAATTGGAACATGAAGGATGAAGAGCAGAAGATAAGGAATGTTTCCCGATTGATCGCTGGAGACTTCTGGGCACAACACACTTCGCGGTTGGCTACACCGCAGAAGGGGGTTTTCTTTGGGAACCCTAACCGAAGCGTTTGACTCAAAAGTCTGACCCACAAGGCAGTGGTGCGTTAACCCAGCACGGGAACGGGATCGAAGTACCCGTGAGGGAATTTCTTCTGGTCTGTCACGTGAGACCTGATTACTGCGTGCGTTTTGTCTTGTCTTCAGTCCTCAGCCTCATGCACCCAATGAAGCAAGCGGAGCGTGGACGGGGCATCATTTGGGCTGACGACTGCCCAGCTTAGGTGGGCGATAGCTGCCCACTGAAGTGCCATGACTTCTCCCACCGTCAAGAAAAATCCCAGGTACTCCCCTCTTACGTCCATCTAGTGGAGATTTTTGGACCGGTAAACTGTTTCTCTCCGTGTCAATTCATTGAAGTGTCCTCACCAGGGTTCTGAGACTGGACTTCGTCTGGCCTCTACCCATTGACCTGTTAGGCATGATTGCATCTCCGGCTTAAGGAAGCCAACCTGCATACCTAATTTGGGTCATAGAGGCACGCAAGCCATCACGCCACGCCAAGGTGCAGTCTCGTCGTGATGGGTCGCTTCCACCGATCTTTTCCGGCACCCCAAAAAGCATTTACTGATGTGGTACTCGATCGACGGTCGCACTTCGCATCAAATCCACCAAATCTTGACAAGGTCCCGTTGGTATTCGTCTGTGGAATACTGTCGAGCGTACCACGGCGCAGCGACGTAAATTGCAAACGATACATACCACAACTTCTTGCACGCCTGCTTCAGAATCCATCTGTCGACACGCCTCAAGGCCTCTTCACTGACCCGAATAGATGTCGCGGCACTGAAAATTCCAGCGAAATGCCAAGTGATGTCACTCGTAATCGCCACCTGATTACCCACAGTAAACAACGTGCCACCGAATTCCAAACCAGTAGAAGGGCAATAGGCGATGATCGAATCGACGGTCAGAGATGCTACCTTTAAAGAGCTAGGGAGAACGCGTAAAACGTTCAAACGACTGGATCTCTGAGGGCACACTTCAACTGTCAGCCAAATCACACGAAGCCCGGATATCAGAAGGTGGTGAAAGCCACAGACTGCAGCGAGGGGTCTCGCAGTTTGTTACGGCTGATGGTAAGTAGTACTGGATGGAAGTAGCTGAAGAACTGGAGATCGCATCAGGTATTGTTGATTTCGCCAATTTATTCCTCCTCATTCACGATTAGTTGGATTGGCGGTGCAGGCATGAGTCCATTCCGTGCGAGGCAGGCGGCCAACTCATACCTGAGCAGGAAAGGAAAAATAGAATGCTTGTTAGAGCACTTCGCTCGGTTGCTCAACCAACCGTCAGACCACACTAGGAACCTACAACCCCCAGTTGTTGCAAATCCACGGAACACAACTGAAATCGCCACAATCATCAGTCAGGTTGAGAACAGAAAAGCCGGAGGAGGAGGTAGCATTCTACCAGAAGTCTTCAAGTGCTGTCTGTCGTCAATTCTTGGCAGACTGTACATCCCATTTGACTCCAGATGACGGCGAGAAGTCTCTGCGACAGATTGGGGCACGTCTATTCTGCTGCCCAACCCAAAAAAAAGGCATAAATCAGTGTGCGAGAACTATAGGAGGATCAGTCCGATGGACGTGGCTGTAATGATTTTCTGCGTGCTGCTACTCAGTCGCTTCTGTGTTGCGAGAATCTGCCTTACCCGACCGAATGAAGATGTTTTACGCCAAGGCAGGTGCTGTGTGGATCAACTTTTCAAACTGCGTGGAACACTGTATCACTGTTACATGTTCCAGCAGCCAACCATTGTCTGTTTCATCGTCTTCCGGGTCACTTTCGATTCAATTAACCGGGAGTGTTTCTGAACGATAGTGGAATCAGACGGGATGCCCGACAAACTCTCAAGACTTTTGAGGGATTCTGTTTGTCCACTAGGGTGCGATTCCGTATGTATGGTGAAGAATCGTCGGAGTTCGGACTCACTACTGGCGTCCGGCAGGGCTACCCTCTTTCACCGGTGACTGGACAATGAGACAGGCACTGATTGACTATGCCGGTATCTAGCTTAGTCAGGAGATGCACATTTGAGGCGTGGAATTTGCGGATGACATTGTTGTGGTAGGAGACTTTCCCTGCCACCCTTCAATCAGCCTTTGGTCTAGTTAATTATTTTGCGAAGTGCATGAGGCCAGAAGTGAACTCATCAAAAACTATAGTTCTGTCGAATTGCCCAGAATCATCAACTCAGCATCTGTCTGTCAATGAACGATTGATCGAGTACGTTCCATCATCGAAGTAACTAAGGTCTACGAGGCTTCTGAACGGTCAGTTGGACGCAGAAGTAATACTGCAGATCGACAACGCCAGTGAATCCTTGTTCCATCCACGACGGGCGTTGTAAAGCCGCAGTGAAATCATCCTTCCGACTAATGTACTTACCTACCGAGCTGCTACATGCCCCATACTGAGCTACGGCTGCGAAATCTGGCGATTGAGAGCCAAGGATACCAGAAATGTGGAGGTGTTTGATCACTTGTCCCTGCGGCTTATTTTGAAAGTAAATTGGCGCGACAGAGTATCGTACGAGAAAGTTATGAGACGATGGTGCGAAATCGACGAACTCCCAAACTTCCTCGAATGTCGTGTACTGAGGTGACTGGACCATATTCCACGGCGACCCGAGATGGAACTAACGAAACAGACACTCTCTCCCGAACCGTGTCTCAGATGGCACCGTCGCCTTAGTGGTCAGCTCGAAACTTTAATCAATACCGTCGAGAATGAAGCAAGACGCGTAGACGTACGGTCGGTCTAGGGTACGCGCCAATTGACGAAATTGTGGATCACTATCTGCACCGAGCTCACTTCCAATGGTCGTACATGATGAGCTGTGATTCGTGATATTCATGGCACCGGCTCATCCTCTAGCGGTAGTCGGTCGGGTCAAAGGAAGAGTAGAGTAAAGTAAGATGATACATCTTGCAACAGAACTGTTACAATAGTCAGTGGGACTGAAAATCTTTTATTCTGCCGGGTTCTGAAGCCGGTATTCTAACTACTAAATCAAACAGCGTATAGATTAATTTTCTGTGTGTGGTCAATGTAACAGTTATCACTACACGACGTTGATTGTACTGCTTGGTTTTGTCTGGTCTTCCAAACGGTGGAGTTGAACTCGTTTCAGGGAGCAGAGCTTTCGATTTGAAATATGTCGATGATATTGCCTTTGCTAAGTGATAATGCACGGACAGTTCAATGCATTCTGAATTGCTTGTCGATTGAGGTATCCAGGTACAGTATACAGCTTGCACCTTCCACGTGCCATTACCTTTTGTGGTGATCAGTTTGAGTTAGTTAACAACTTTGAGTACATTGGGAACTTGATAACAGCTGGAGGTGGTGTTGAGGATGAGACTAGTTCAGGAATAACGAGAACTGGAACGGCTTTGGCAAACCTGTGACACCTGTGGTGTTGCCGTGATATCCGGGTCTCTCTTAAGGGATGGGCGCACGTCGCCGAAGGTCGTAGTATTTTACTTTACATTTGTGAGATCTGGCCACTTCGTGTTGAGGATGCTCACTATCTTTCTGTGTTCGACACCAGATGTCTGCAAAGTATTACTGGTGTCTGGAGGGGAAATCGAGTGAGTAATGATGGTGTGTGTGTGTGTGGTGTCGTGGTGTGTTGGGCACGGATAGCTGTAATGTGAACGAAGTGACCACTCTATACAGCCTCCGGTAGTTGAGACATGATTTATGAATGCGTGTTCATCATCTATTTTTCCGTGCTCTGTTTGCACGAGCTAGGCAAGGGTGGAAGAAGCGTCGCGGCGGTCAGGCCCTAACTTGGCATAGTTGCATGACGAAGGTGGCATGGGCACTGGTTTCGGTCGGTGCTGCCCACCTCCGTAGTGTGGGCCCAAGGGATGAGGATTTTGGTTGGTCAGAAACGTTGATGAACATGGATGAGAATAGAAGTCAATTGCGCGAATGCTGCACGGTCTGGTTTTTGCACTTCTTTTCACTGTAAACGCATTTCTTCTTTGCAAGGAAATTTTTTCCAATGGAGGACCTCTCACCATGTAATTACTTTTTCTAGAACCGAACGAGGAACGCTTTCATTGGGGGTTTAGCCCCCAACAAGAAACATTTGAGTCGTATTCACTTGAGAATTTTGTCATCCGAGCAAAATCGGTAATGCTCTTTTGTCTAGGTATATGATACCAGTTTTCTGGCTCGTTACCACACCTGACTCATTGGGACATGTGGTCTTCCACTCTCTAACAGTGTAGTGGACCTCTGAGGCTATGCGCAATTACGAAATAAAATGTGTTGGAATCACTGGGGCACCGGGTTTGGTAAGCCATAATCATGCTGATCTTGTCTTATCCGGGCCAATCAGTAGTATTGTTCAACACACTAATTTCTTGGGGATGGGAGGGTTTCCTTCCCGTGCATAAACATCGATATTGTTCGCCTGTCAATGTGACCCACACACTGATAAGGTTAACAGTAATCCTGAGGCTAGTAAGCTGTTTTATAGCAAATTTTGATGAAATTTAAAAGGACTCATATCAGCATCATGCATTCCGCTCACGATTCATGCTCTTTTGTTCCTAGGGTTATCACGTCGACACAAGTCCTTTTGGTCAAACATACTTCGTGGAGTGGCTGGAAGACGCTAAGTATGCTTTCTTTGAGCAAACTCCGTGTTAAAAATAACACTGGTTATGTGACTGCTTCTTTCTAACCATCTCCCTGCCTGAATGGAATATCTCTCAGCAAGGAACATTCTGAGCGATCCTGGCTAGTGTTTGTTTCTGCGAGGGGAATACTGTACTCGATCTACTGTGAGCAAAAACTAGATACGTTATGCACAAATAATAATAATTCACTTAGACGACTGCTCCGGTATATCCCATACTCTCAACCAAACCTGGTACTCGTTTATCAGGGTGAGCAACTGATCCGGTCCCCGGATTCCTGTTGTTCTATCCCATCCAACGTTGCTTGACAGATGCGATCGTAAGTGAAACTAGGGTATACAAACCGAGTAAGGTAATATTTATCCCGACTCTGCCCCTCAGTTGCGCTTATTCACAGAAAACGATCGTTTTGTTTTTCACCGCCTCAAGTTATCTCTCCCCCAACCATTCCATTTGTGTGTGTGTGTGTGTGTGTGTGTGTGTGTGTGTGTGTGTGTGTGTGTGTGTGTGCGAATGATTGTGTTTGTACGAGTTATCGAGAAAACAAATTCACAAAGCGTCCTGTCGTTTTCAACGTACCTATCAGCACTTCATCTTTACCAACTTAGTTCCATGCCATGGAATGAGCTCATCTCGTGTGCCCTAAACTGTTCAAAAATCAATCTGCTCTACGTAAACCTAAAGGCCCAACTTTCGCATACTGTCAACTCGAACTGGTAGATAAACGAGGTACACACACACACACATGCATACAACTACAGACAATTTCCCTATTTCCCAAACTTGTCAGATCAGTCGACCTGGTTTGATAGCCGCGTTCGGCCGGTTGCTTTTGCATCTGTCCGAATCGTGGATTATTTTTCTGGTACCCTAATATCCAGCTATTGCACGTATGTTACATTTGGTCAAAAATAATTTCACACAACTCCATGTGTATGTCCAGTCTTTCGGAGCAATGTTCACGTTTCTCTGCTATGCGAAACTGACCATTCTCTTCTTCCGCAATAACCGAGTCACTGATAAAACAGGATTGAAATCATGCGGACGTTTTTCTCCGTCCGATTGCTGTTTTGTCAATCAGTCTTGTCGTTTGTACATCAACTCAACCGGCTTTTAACTCAACCTCCAATCTACTTTTGATGCAGTTGCTGATCATTTGTTATATGGGTACCGTTGAAATTTGATCGGCAAATTATTTCTGTTCGCAATCATTTACTACTACTGTTTCATATAGTAAATCAAACAAAAATTAAAAATACAAACTTTCAAATAATTTGTATTTGTTTGCCTCGGTGCTGTGGTAAGTATGGGCATTTGGATTTGGGGTACCTTGGTGACTGTGAGAAACTTACCTGGAGCTTGTAAGTCAGAAATTAGTGAAATGTCAAATCTGACTAATTTGCAAGCGATGAGGATAAAAATCACTCCTCTTATAAGAAACTGAATTTCTTAGAGGTGTCGCCCATGTCTGCCTCGTATGAAGAACCAAAAGCAATGCGAATACATTCGGAGAAAGCTGTCTTATCTCATGGTAAAACAGCAAACTCCCTGTTGATAGTAGGCTTACACGCGGGGAAAGAATTATGTTATTTCGAATGTATGACATTCATATCCAGTTCAAATGAACGTTGTCCACCAATTATCTATTTCGTCTTAGCGATGATGGAGATCGGTATATTAAAAACAGAAAATCACACTACGCTGGCAAAAAGAAGAGATGTAAAATTCTTCGTGTTCATTGGACCGCTGTTTCTCGATCAGACATAGCTCGGAATTTTCCCGTAAAAAATACAATCCTTCCGTATTATTCATGTGAAACAGTATATCGATATAAAAATGAATGATTGGATGGATGGATGGATGAATGGTCACTTCATTGTGCAGTTCAATTGTCTCACACAAGTATCGCCTGTCCCCAGCACAAAAAGTTATTGTCAGAGATAGATGGACGGAGAAAGAAATTACTAACAATTTTTTCCGTGTGAATACATAATGCGGATCCGCATGGTTAACAATCAAGGAATGCCTCCGTCGGGAAGTGTGGAGGGCCAATCAAATTCAACGACTGTTTTTGGATTTTGTGATCAGGTCCTATCGACAACTCGGTATCTATTTCCCTGTTTGTGTTTTTGCTTATCGACGATAGTAAGTGGTCATGTCCCAATGCTGCATTGCTCTCCAAATCGCTATTAAGGTGAGCATTCTAGTGCCGAGTAATCTATTACATCACAGTTTTCATTCTAAGCTTTTCCGAGCTGGTAATTCACAACTGTGCAAATAGTTTTACTCTTAACACTTTAATAAGCTATCTGTCTTGGAATACTCCAATTTGTGTGAAGTTGACTCAACAATTGCAGATCTCTCACCGTGCAGGCGTCCACACACTGTATGTGATCTAGGCACCCAAAAAATAACTGACATAGTTTTGTGCTCTGCCTGACCAAACAGCCTTTATTCTTGCTGTTTGCAACTGAAAACGTTGCGTGTTTTGACACAGTATTTATCCATCTGCATGCTTCTCACTATTTACTTGTATCCCCGTACTCCCTCACTTTTCGCGGTCCCAGAAATGCGATCCTTTTCCAAGGTAACACCGGATCTTCTCATTCCGTCCCTCTTTCCACTTTGCGTTCTTCCTCCTCCTTTCTCGATTGACTTTGTTGTTTTTATTCATTATTTAATGCTGCCGCTGCGAATGAGTGAATAAAGAGAAAACGACGAAGTGGTTATTGACACATCGTGTGCGTGTACGGGGACAATATATGGTACCGTCGTAGAAAATCCCCATTTGGCAGAGATATTTTGTGTGTGTGTGTGTGTGTGTGTGTGTGTGTGTGTGTTTGTGTCCTACTCATCGAGAGGGGAATGGGAGGAGGAAATCTTGCTGATGGGTTAAGAATGGACGGCAGTGAAGGATGCAAGAGAACCGTGCTCACCGTGATCCGTGGTCTCGATGTGCAAAGATAGTTTGCACTTAGAACTACAGACTCCTAGCCTGCTCTCGGGTCTGTTGATTGGCACCCATAGCCCGATACTCCTTCTTGCAGCTGCTGTGGCAAGTCGTAGTTTGTGTTGTTGTACATGAGTAGAGATCGGTTCCGTTCTCAGCGCTTGAGTTGGTGGTCCCAGTGTGCACTTCTCGTTGGGCTAATATCTTCGTGAGTCTACGCCCGCAAAACTACTACTTTGATGATAGTGTCTCTTGTTGTTGTTGTTGTTGCCGTTGCGGAGTGTTTCCGTTGCTGGTTGTCATCTGTGAATGGCACGTGGTAACATGTTGACCTGATCACAACTGCCCGTATGTTCCATTCAGTTCGTTACATACGCAAGAACTGATTTCAGTTTTACTTTTCGCCTGCTGTACATTTTTCTCATTGCTTGGATTCTGGCGACGAAATTTCTTTTTCTGCTCTATTTGATTGATTCTTTATCCATGCTTTGTTCGAACATTATAATGGCATCTTCCCCAATGAATTGACAGTAATTCGTTCCGTGATATCCTTCTGGTACATAGTTGCGAAAGTTTTCCTCCCGAACTGGTGGGACTGATTACCATTCTAACTTGTATGCTGACTTTCTGTAAATTTTATGACTTTTTTATTTTTCGACAATAAAATTTTAACTTCACGAGTCTACTTTTCAATTTGATCGTAACGTTGTTCGCCTGAGTGCTCACTTGTCAGCCGGTTGCCGCTTTATTCCTAATGTCGTGACACGTTAGTTAACAGTTTTCAAACCCGGCTATCGTTTTGGTTGAATTGGATCTCCCCCTTTTTTGGTCCGTCACAATCAGGGAATGAATAACTGGCTTTACAAATCGAGGATTCTTTTATTTGAAAAATGTGACTAGATGAAACCTATCCATCTGCGTTTCGCAGAGCTAAACTGTTCGTCATTGTTCGCAGCCGGTGGGGTGGTCAAGTGGTTTAGAACGTTTGATTACCACCTCGGAGGTCAGGCGTTTGAATCCCGCCACCGACGCCGGTCGTTTTTGTGGTAGATAATAATTCTCACTGTCGTCCGGCCCGTCTATACACACCCGACCTATTAATTGGGACCGTATGGGGATCTCCGTCACTTCAAGTCTCAGTGGCTGATTACGGCCTATCCTTTAATGGCGCAATGGGCCTTCGAGGCTATGAGGTACATACCGTTTCCACTGCACCCATGCGTGAGCGTATAATTATCATGGAGAACTGTCACTTCACAGTTTCCCATATTCTCATCAGCCTGTCACCTCTCACAGTTCCCATTTATCCGAACACTTTGGAATCCGCACGAAAAGTGGTCTCAGACGGGACATTGTACCCATGTTGATTATTGTTGATGTATGTTGTTGTGCAACCTCATCTCACGTTAACCCGTCTGCTCCGTGCTCCTGTGCCGTATCGAGTGAGCCCTTTGTATTATGAATACTTTTGTAATAAGGCAACTATTGTTTCCCGAGGAAAGTCACGGAGCAAATCAAACCGAATCTTCTGATTGGCCCCACGTCCTGCATTTTTTTTATGAGCAGTAGAAAAATACGAAACATCACAGGCGATACCGCGAACTGCGTTTAACAATTTGTTGTGCTATTGCAATCTGCAAGCATCTTTTGAGGGTATGAAACGAGGTTATTGCACAAAACGGTAATCCTTGTGTTCTAGGTCTACTTGTTCGAGCAATGAAGCGATTATCGGATTTGCGTTCTGATCCACACGATTCGTCAGTTGGTTTCACTTATGTTTATATTTTTCTCACCCGTTTGGTTTCGGGCTGTATGCTAAACAAAACCTGGTACAGTTGAGGAGGAACGGGTGGATAGAGTCCAATTTCGTGATTTGTTTGCGGGTGCAATACTACCGGGTTGCCCAGACCAAAGCAGGTGGTTTTCTTATGGGTGCACCACCGGAGCAGATCTTAATCCGCAAGGCAGCGGGACGAAACGTGGGGTCCATAACTCACTGGGAGCCGGTGACTGACTGCTCAGTTCATACGCCCTTTAGATCAGATCGAACATCTTAGATGCCCAATGCATCCCTCCGCCATAGATGCCGGTGAGCATACTGTTGTACGCCTCATACACCACCCGTGATTGGTTTAGAATCAGGGTTTAGCCATCTCCCCTAGACTGACTATCAGTCAGTCAGCCAACCCGGTGGAGAGCGCTGGGCATTCGCTTTCGTCCTCTCGTTTTAGTGAAAACACCTGCGTCACGAGAAGGCAGCGAGTAGGACTTCCTCAGCAGAGACTGTGTTAAACGCACGGTCCCTTGGGAGCAGTTGGAGAGGCGTTCAGGACGAGTAGCCACCTCGGAGCCTGAGACATCCACCTCGACTATACTGAGGCATTTGGAGGCGTTGGTTCCATTCCGCTATTATGTCCCGTGTCTGTATTGGTCTGCCTTATTTCCGGGGTTTCTTTTCAGTGAATCCCGTTTGCAATCACGAATTCGTCTTTGATCAGATATCTGAAAGAGATTGTCAGAAGTTCCCTCTTCGATGGATCAACAAAGATTAGGAACATCTTAGTAGCATCCGCTCTCCCATCCTTCCATATTATCTCTTTTCAAGCGTAATAAATTCCTCTTTTACCTCTAAAATATGTTGGTTCTATGAACCGTGGGGTTGACCCCTTTTACAATATTCCACGTTTTTTTAATGTTACTAACATACTATCACTGCTGTTGTCAATAGTAAGGTTGCCTGAATGGCTTGTTTGGGGATAGCGAAGCAACTGTAGAAGATAAATTCCATATCTGTCACGTTGATGGATACATTATTGCGCAACCTTGTTTTTTTGTACCTCCTACTCCCCAACTCTCCCCCCCCTCGTGCTGCTTGCAGCCAGTGCAGATCCATCTCAAATCCTACAACTCCAACAGCAAGCCTTGATATTTCAACAGCAACAACAGCAGCTTGACGCCCATATTCGGCAACAACAGCAGCAGCAACAACAACAACAACAGCAACAACTGCTAGCCAGTGGCCTCCTCCAGCCTACATACAGTTCTCATTATGGCACTTTGGGTCGACCGGCACGAACCGATTCAATGGGTCCGATACAGCCATACTTGTCGGCAGCCGCGCTTCTATCAGCACAACAACAGCAGCAACAACAACAACAAGCACGTCAATACCTAGCGCACAATTCAAATGGTTTGTCCGGCGTTGTTCAATCCCCATCAAGTACACTGGCAGCTTCGGAGCAGGGGAATGCGATCATGAACAAGTCCACCAGTGCCCAAGGTGGATCCGGCTCGGTTGTGTACGAGAACTCTTACAACTCATTCCACAGGTAATTTATCACACGACCACGCTCGTTCATCATATGGAATAACCCGGGAGAGAGGGGTTAGGCCAGATTGGTATCCTTCTTTTATGCTCCTTTGGCATCCCATAACCTTGTAGTATTTTGTTTGTTTTTATATACCTGGGGCGAATAATCGCCGTGTCTTTATTGATGTGTCTCCAATTGTTCTTGTCAACCATCTGTTCTGTCAGATTCATCTGTCCAGAGGAACAGAAATTAATATGTCCGGTTCGTTCAGGAAATCTTGGACAAGCATTTCTATTGTTTCCATTTCGTTTTTAGTAGTGTATGCATCAGCACGGTCTAGTCAGGCGTGTACTTGCATATATATATATATATTTATATATATATATATATATATATATATATATATATATATATATATATATATATAAACTAACGTTGCAAATCTAGTGCCGATGTGATGTTCTGTACTCTAAATCGGTGGATTATTCGCCCTCCCGCACCGCGAAAAGCGGGGACTGGATTGAGCATTACCACCATCGTCGTCATCGTCACCATCATCATCATCATCATTTCTATGTAACATCTTGGGCGGCCATCATCAAGGTCCGGAAATGTGAATGAACACAGACACACAGTACAAAAAAGACAAACACAATCCAACTTATGAATGACTCATTTACTCATCCAGTCTCACTCCCCCCTTTTTCAGTGTTCCGGTGCGGTCATATCGCTTGCGTTTCCTAAACGAATGGTTTGTTCATCATGGGTATAAAAACTTCGTGAAAGCCAATATAATTTGTCTCGGCTGTGAACTCACTAGTTCAACAAGTCCGGAAGCATTTTTACTGTACCCAGGGTCTGACTCTCTCTTTCTCTGTCTCTTAAGCGCGAATTTTCAAGACAGTCCCAGATGACCCGTGTCCTCTTAATCCATCGATTCAGTCCGCTGCCGTCATAACTCATCTTTCGGCTAATTCATTCAGTATGTAATTCCGTCTCACCAATTCCCCTTGTCATCCTAGCAAGCACATGCGCAGACACACACGCACACACGTATTGGAACTGCACCCAACTTCCTCCGCGTTGAGGCGTGCAAAGATAGTTTCATTGGAAATTTACATTGACTTCTGCTGCCATACCTTATTCCGCCTAGCAAGGCCGGGAAACAAGACGGTAATGATGAGTCCCAAGTGAACATTTCTCGACCCAACTCAATGCATGAGTGTGTTCACTTTGGGAATCTTGTTACGGTTCGCGCAAATTTTGTCATCCGCTTTGGGACGTGTAGCTTGATTTTGTCACCTTCGGTAAATCTATTGATTAGTTTAAACCCCTCATGTTATCCGGCTTCGTTAGCCTATTTTACTGGTACTCTCTCTCTCTCTCTCGCGCGCGCGCGCTCTGCTCCTATTTCCCTCCTAATTTTTCCCTGCCTCTCTCTGCTTCTGCCTTCTACACCAACACAAAATTGCACCAAAAAATAACCTCGAGTGTGAGTAACCACTTGAGCTCATACGCCCAAAATGCGCAAGTATGTGAGGGCGTAAGTCTTCCCTAATCCTCAAGACCTCTTACTCCCTTACAGGTTGTCTGGTTGAGGCAAAACCACAATTCAAAGTGACAGACAGGTCGGCGACCTGCTCTAATGATAAATTCTTCTCGGGGTCGATGAATTCACTCCTTACCTCGGCGCTTCTCAATATCCCACACACGTGAATACTCATCTGAGCTATCTGAATGAATGCCTACGTGAGAAAGGACATTGATGATCTTGCCTTCGTTTGTATGTTTGCGTAGGCGAACATAGTGCGTGCATGCGGACCACTTCGGTCCCACTAGATTATTCCAATATTCACCATTCTCTGTTTCTGCACCCTCACTTCCTCGCCCGTATCGCTTCAGTCATCTTGACACGATCCATGTTGTCCTCAAAGTGTTAATGATTGCAGACACCATTTGTTCCCCCTTGTCCCCTGAGAGCAAACTACTGCCCACTTCACGTGACCTCATCTTGTTAGTCCAAACCACAATTCTGACTGATCTCCCTGGATCCGAGTCCTTATCAGCGTGACCAAGTTTGACTGCCAACATCAGAAACAAACGTGTGACCTCACATTATTCTTCGTGGTTTGTACGACAAATACGCATTGTTCCAGATCATCGAATAGGCGCTCGAACAACTGAATTCAGTGCCCGTCAAGTTATTGTCAAGAGAATCAAAATTGTATACGCCTCCTTGTGGCTCTTGTGGTCATCATTGAGGTTTGACCGAAATAGAACCTGCTTCCTTTGGATGGATTCGGAACTCTTATAAACGCTCGAATCACTACTGAAAACCACGGACTCACTCACTGTACTGCTGTGGTCATCTGGCTTGTTAGGTATCATCATCATCAGTGGGGCGTATTCACCGGATTCCCAATTAAATAAATAGCCTAACACATAGTGTAATATGATTGCGAGTCACACACACAAACACACACACACACACACACACAACTATGGCACTGGTTCTCATCCGGGTGCTTGGCATCAATACTCGACTGGATATGGTCGAGTGGTTTAGAGCGTTTGCTTTCTATCTTGGAGTCCAGGAGTTCGAATTGCACCATTGACGCCGGTCACTTTGGTGGTGGACAGCAATCCGCTGTCGTCTGGTTAGTAACCACGCTTGACGTACTGGGACCTTATGTGGTTCTCCATCACTCGAAACCTCAGCATCTGGTTGCCGGCTAGTAGGTTTTTAACGTAGTCCTTCCACTGCACTCATGTGCCAGCATGTAATAGAAAAACGATACATCATCTTTCCGTAATGCTCTAGACATTAGTGTACGCGTTGTCAAACTATTTGACAACAGAATAGGAATTGTTGTCGATTGGGTGAAGAATCTCTCAATTTCTCGAGCTATCACGGTGGATTTTGGACCTCGTGGTTCCGAGTCCATATCTAACCCCCCGCCGTCAGCGACTTCCTCACTCGGTATCGTCTAATTGACTGCGACCGTCTTTCATAGATAATCTACTATTGTTGCATCACGTGAGGAGTCAATTTTTATACTCTTCCTCTATTCGTTTTTTCGCCTCTTCTACACACAATCTGTTGACCCTCAAGTGATTTTCAAAAGACAAACTGGGACCACCTGTCTGGCGATGGTTCAAATACGTCCTACATGTGATCCAGCGAGCATGACGTTGAGGGACATGGATGAGAATAGAAGTCAGTGGCATGAATGCTGTGGGGTCTGTCTGTCGAATTCTCCAGTCCCTTCGATAAAGAAATGTCACTCAGACAATCAAAGTGACAAAACAACATCAGATATATACAGGGAAAAATAAAACCAAAGTTATGGCGTGTTATTTTTTCACTTTCTGTCTCTTTTATTGTGTTCTACTTTCCCTTTCCTCTTTTTTAGCCCGTGTTGCTTTCTTAGCACCATGCTTGATTTCAACCCGGAGTAAAATACAATTTATTATGTATGCCAGTGCAAGACGTCGCACTACTCTGTAGGTCTTTCACTGCCGCTTTGTGTCACAACAAGAATTAACTCATGGTTCATTTTGTTGTTTCAATCTGAGTAGAGTAAATCTTGTATATTGTTTTCCTCACTGTTTTTTCTTAACGTCCTGAAATTAGTCTGTCTCACTGAAATAGTGGTCGCTCATAATCGGATATTCATTTGCATGAGTAGTGTCCGACAGCTTTACCACGATGGCTGGTCCAGTTGAGCAACCGCCTGGTAGACGAATAACTGCCAGTTCGATGCCGGGTTGCGGCGTACACCCGCAAAAAATGCAGATGGATTTTCTCTCACGTATGAGATCCGACTCCTTGTGCGATTTGTATACTCTACAGAATTATTCGATTGGAAAATAGTTCACAAC
This sequence comes from Fasciola hepatica, assembly GCA_948099385.1. NCBI lineage: Eukaryota > Metazoa > Platyhelminthes > Trematoda > Plagiorchiida > Fasciolidae > Fasciola > Fasciola hepatica. Next base: position 13,491,612 of record CANUEZ040000110.1, read on the forward strand.
TTCCCTGATATCATCCAGGCTTCGGTGTCTTCCGTAATGTGGACAGTCCAAGTCACCCGGTGCATATACAAAACGCCTGTTAGTGGCCTTCATCTGTTCAGGTTTCCAATTTCTTTAGAACACGCACGTTGACCAACATGCATTTTTCTCATTCATCATCACTGGTCAGATCCGGTGCCTTTTTTATGGCTATACAAATTGTCGAGGAACGGGGACATGTTAAAGCACCTGTGCGGGATTTCATCGAACGGTCGCGTGGAAAAGGTGGATGTAGAAGTGCTCAGTCCAGTTTCCAACGAAGGCACGGAAAGCACATTTCCACTGGACGGACTCACATTTACTTTTGGATTGCATGGACGTTTACAAAGAGTTGATCCAGCTGAACTCAAAGAAATCTAATGGACCGGGACACGTATTTCCGATAGTACGGAATGAATGTGCACGTACTTTATCCCCGATTTTATCTCGGTTATTCAATCAATGTGTGTACGAGAACAACATCTCCACTGTTCGAGAGTGGTTCCGATCACACCCATACCGGAGAAGGGCACCTCCAAGTTCCGACCTATAGCTTGCACGCTTGTTGTTCTAAAGATATTTGACAAACTTCTGTTTCAAAGGATGACATCACAAATGGACTGATTTAATCCCAACAAGCTTGCCTATCGCCGTTCATAATCCACTGTGCATGCCCTTGCCTATTTGTCCCAATACATTCTGTCATCCCTAGACAAGAAAAGTAATGCTGTCAGAATCCTCTTTTCAAACTAAAGTGACGCTTTCAGCTGTGTTGAAAGAGGGAAGTTAGTCCGCATTCTTTCTGCGAGTGAAGTTCAACTTTCCATCATTACGATTTTTTTTCTGATTACGCCAACAATTTACACGCTAACGGGGTAGGGCTTCTTCCCTCGCAGCTTCAGAGTTAGGTGTTCAAGGTGCCATTTTATTGCCATTTCTGTTTTCTACGTACCTATCAACGATGCCCACTTTCAACGACTCATTGGTCATTTAATATGCTGACGATGTAGTATTTGGTGTACCCTGTCCAAATGGCTGTGCTTTTCCTATTCTGCAGCAGGGTGTGCCGAGCACAGCCGAGTGGTCTTGGAACCACAACCTGACTTTTAACCTTCCCAATTGGGCTAATTTGTTTTTTTTTCTTCTAAAAGGTGATAGATACACTAACATTGTTAAATCTACTCCACCTGTGCATATAAACGGAAACAACATTCTCCGAGCCACATCGGTGATGTACCTTGGCGTGATTCTAACACGAAAGTTGTTATGGTCTGACAATATTTCCACCGTTTTTGTAAAAGTTTGGAAGCCAACATCTTATATGCTACGTCTTAAAACAATCTCCATACCACATCTTTTAATTCGGCATTTTGTGTATGCCTGTATCGTACCACTTTGGTTTTATGGATCCCCTGTAATCTTTCCTGAACTGCTTGCATAGGATTTTAAGCTTGCCTCTAGGTCACTGAAGCATATTTGAAGATGCGGCGGGGAGCACCTTTCTCAGTATTCGATGATACAACATCCTAATGGTTGCCACAAACTGTCCGGAAAAATACTAGCTGACATCGCTCCTTCACTTCACAGCGATCTTATCAGATGCGTTTCAAATTCTTCTACTCGGACAAGCCACAAATGCTTACTCGCTCGTACAAAAGCCTACAAATGTTCTTTTATCCCCCCCCCACCCCTTAACAAGCCTGATCAAACCACTTCTTAGTTGAAGGCCATCCTTCCTTGATTTTCCTTCATATTCCCTCATTCACAACATGTTACGTGATTATGTGACAGCCGGATATTTACCTCTCAGAGTGCATAAAGCATTTACTTGAACTGACAAGTTAGAATGAAGCAAACGAAAACAAATTTCACTGTGAAATATTCGTTCCACTCACCCATTCACTCCTCTTTTTTAGTGTTTCATCTTTATCTGTCAGGCAATGTTAAACTGTGTTGGGCTCGATGGGATTCGAATCTACGCGCGTGAACTCGGTCCACAATTAAGTACCACTTGTACTCTACTAGCTGGCAGCTATGAGATTGCCCTGGGGAGTACAATACTTCGGATGGCCGATTGCGACCGATCAGAGGCTGGCAGTGGGGCTGCTAACCACTCAACATACATACACACACACAAAAGAAAAACAAAACACACAATCGACGTTTATGATTCAGGTCGGATCCTTCACAAACTTCTTTTACATGTCTGACTTCCTGATGAACCATCGTCTGCTCACCAGGTTGTGCCATTATGTCCGTAGTATTTCTACATACTATTTACACAATGGTCAGAGGAAGTTTAGCTTATCGGTCTGAATAAATACTGCCCTTATGTCGAGATTGAACTACTTCCTTTAGCCCGTATTTGTATCTGCGTTTGCGTGCGTGCGTGCGTGCTTGCATGTGCATGTGCATATGTGTGTATGTGCTTACGTGTGACACTCACCTAACGTTCGACTGCCACCCTGCTGGATTGTTTCCATACTGGAATATGGGTTTTGTTCTAACCAAGGCATCGAATGATGTAGAAACTCAGTCAGCACCAATGGGGTTGGTCTTTGTGACATTAAATAAACAAAATGCCACCCCTTTCCGTGCTCCACTTAGACGAACACACACACAAGTGTACAGAACATTACCAGTGTTCCCATAGCTAATCTATCAGCTTCTGACAACTGCGTTTCAGGTAGCTAGACCTTCATTCACCGCTGGCCGGCTGGCTGGCTGGATTACTCGATGTGAAATTGGATGTTGTGTGGAATCGTCAGAACTGTGGTAGTCTGCGGTTCACGCATCAAGTACTGGGCCGTCAGTAGCATCAAACTGATCGTTCTCTGTTCGATCTCATTGGTCGTGGACCGTACTATTTCTTAGTCCTAATACGGTAGAAGTAGCAGCACTAAATAGTTACAAGTCTGCTCGATCGCATACGTAAACGCATCTACACGTTTACTCCGCCTCATTCGGATTGGCATGATAATGTCTTGTCATGACCAAAAAGGGGAATTCTGTCGACCTTGCAAGTGCAACTTCCTGTTTAAATACAACCAACCGCGAATTTTTTCTGGGAACATATCCACACACCACAACCCGACAGTGGCAACCATGGCGGCCGCAAAATCGTTGTGGTCTGTTGCCACCAGGACTGATACTACAGCTGACTAATCAGTTCATTCTTTTTATGGCTGGCACTCAGTGACCCGGTGCGATTCAATGGGTCCCCTGTGATAAATTTTATTGGTTCAGAGTGGTCAAAACCTGCTTCAAAATGGATAATGTTTGTTTGCCCGTTGACTGTCTTTCTCCATGATAATGTAATACGGTCATTGTAGTGGGATTAAACTGTGCATCATCGACATGTACTCACACTAGTCTACCTTTGGTTTGCGTATCCGAATCCCGTCTCTCTCCTTGTAATTTTCCGCTCCAATTGGTCAATCACACGTATTGATCATTCGACCGATCATAAAGCTATCGATTGTCCGTTTCACTTTGATAGTAAAACACTCGTGTGTTCCGTGCTTAACGAACTTTATTCGTGCACTTGCTCTCCTAGCTGGTTCAATGTGCAACGGCCACCACCGTTAATATATGGTTGCTTTTGCTATCTCTCAATATTGACCAGAATATGAACATTATTTTATTACTTGAATGTATCATTCCGTTTTCAATCGTGTGTACATTCTCTTCGAAACATACCCTCAACTTATGATACCGCGAGGTAGCAACCAAAACCAGAGCACAAAAATGCGAGGTTGATGGTGGAATAAACTGATGCAATAAGTACAGTCATGACCAGTAAGCTAACAAGTCCCAATCTGACTTGTTCACTGATTGATCTGTTATTGTTAATCAAGAATTTCGAATGACCATGTCAAAAAGTTCTTAGTTCCGTTCTTCATCTGTCACGGTATCAACGATGTCAAGTCTAGCTGGGTGAAAAAGTCAGCCTAAACCGGGCGCCCAATCCGGACCGGCTGAAGAACAATCCTCTCGGTATTCATTACGCACCGAGACAGGTTTCGGTGTGAGGAGGATGGGTCGGAGTGGTCAGTCTATGACGTGATTGCTCAGGTATGAAAACCTTTGCCAGTTAGTCGGTCATGTATGATTTGCTAATTTTTCGGGTTCATCATCTTCGTACGGCGTTAAACAGCAGGGCAAGTCCCACTGACCACTGCCTTTTTCACCATGTTGCACGTAGAATTAGAAAGTATGAACAAACAAGATGGACAGGGAGTGGACTTACAGCTGCTACTTCCCCTTCTTCGGCTGCCTTGATCCACCAATTTTCGCGACCCCTACGGCTTTTCGTAACTTGCTTTTGTAGATGTCTTCGTATCTTATTCATCTCCTTACAGTTCGAGAGCCGACTTTTTGCTCGATTATACTGATCGACTCTTGCGAGATCTAGTGTCTTTGATGAGCAACGGATCTAGGACCACAGGTGAAAACTGCTGCCACGTGCCTTGCCTGCTGGATATGGGCCCAGTGCTCATTTACACTACTGTTCGTTGTAGATCCTAGTTCATATGATAATTTCTGTTTATGGCGCGAGCGAACTTCTGCATGAGACAACCGTTGCACGGCTAACCGGGTTTGCGGTTTGCGTCGATGGCCATGTGTCTGGAGCGATGATCGCACTAAAGCTAATGCACGGTCCCACTGTGCTTACGTGGACCAGTAGGATCGACAGTTCTGAATAGAACTGCGCCACCGGTAGCTTACTGCGATATGATCAATCCGACTCAAGGTACCTGTAGCGTTAGAGCGCCATGTCGCTGTGTCGGAAGTTTGTACTATACAGAAATAACCGATTATCTTGCACAAAACTGGAGAAGTCTATTCCCGTTATCGATGCACTGAGTGGGTAAGGCACAAAGCCCACCTAAGCAAGCTTCTGACGCACTAAGTTTGCCCACTTTTGCATTAAAATCACCAGCTAGCGCTACAGTGTCAGAGCCCTTGTTCCTGCGAACGAGGGTGGTGAGTTCCTCATAGAACTCATCCTTCCGCATGTCAGAGCTGCAGTTCGTTGGGGCGTATACCGAGATTATAAACAGACTGCTCTTACCTCAGCTATCCTTTCGAAAACCAACCAACCCCTGGAGTCTTACAGCACATAAACGACTGTTAATCGGGGTCCAGTCTAAGAGAGCAACCTCAGCCTTGTCAGTCAGGACTATTCCTACACCACGTTGACCCACAGCTCGATCTACTTCGTCTCCTGAAGTGCGTAGGAAATACCTCGTTGACACACCAAGAGCAGTTAGTTGAATCACACTGCTCGAATCCTGGATACGCGTTTCACTTACGCAGCAAACATTAATCTTCAGAGAATCTATTATGAGAGTTAGGCACGCCTGTTGACTGGTCTGCATGAGAGTACGCACGTTGAAGGAGCCGAGATTCAGAGGCTGACGAGGCTTAAGAGAATGCGACTTACTAAATAGAGGATTATTCCCAGCTTAAATCGAGCGCAAACCCGGGGGACCAGGAGAATGGATTTCCTCTGGCCTCTATCCATTGACCTTTCAGGCATGATTGCATCTTCCGCTTAAGCAAGCCATCCTCTATAGCTCTTTGGCTCATAAGGGCAAACAAACCATCACACCACGTCAAGGTGCAGTCTCGTCTCCGGGTTAGAGTATACGGATGGTTGAAGACATCGTAGACAACATGGCTCTCAGTGGTCTCTTTGAATTTAGCATGGTTTTTAGTTTTGCCTTTCTTATGTATACTTTTCTGATGTTTGTTTTCCTACCAGTTTGGTTTCATTTCCGACTGATCTATTGAGGCCTTATGTGGTTACCACTTTAAGTCTCAGGATCATGGTCACCGGTTTCCGTCACGCTACAAATCATAAAAATAAACAATGACGCACGCACTCGCTCTTTTGCTCGCTTTGCTCACTCGAAAAACAAGCACGAACTCATCACCCTCACCAACATTCGCGGAATGAACCGTAATGTCGATTATGTGCACCAATTTCTCCAATCTTCTTTTCCTCTTGCCCTATTTTTGACCGAAACCCAAGTCTCCTCTTCGTCAGACACCACCTACCTCCCATTTCCCAACTATACCTTTCACTCCTCTTTTTCACCCAGAGATGGCGTCCGTGCTTTTGTCCACCAGTCAGTCGCCGCATCCAGAGTCCAGAATCTTGACTTTTCCAATCGTGAATTTCAGCTGATGTGACTGAAACTCCGACTTCCTTATTTTAATCACTACTTTTGTGTTGTTTACCGTTCACCCAACAGTAGCGATCCATCGATCTTTGATTTCTTATCTTCGAACATTGAGCACTTGTTTATTACGGATCCCAACTGCCATATGGCCATCTTGGGAGATTTTAATGTTCACAATCGAGATTGGCTGATCCACTCATCGGACACTTCGGCTCTGGGGCGCGTTGCCGAACATTTCGCAGGGGTCAACAACCTGTGCCAACTTGTTAACCTCCCCACACGTATTCCTGACCGAGCTGGCGATCGTGCCCATACCCTTGATCTTATTCTCACTTCTGTTCCCTCTCTGCTCTCCCGCCACTTGGCTCGTCTGACCACTGCATTATTTCATGTTCCATCAGTTTTACTTTCCCCGATCCTCCACCTACCTCGAGACACACATTTCGGTGGTACAGTTCAGCCAACTGGGATGGTTTTCGCGATTTCCTAGCCTTCTATCTTTGGAATGATTGCTACTTTACTTCAGACGTTTCCGTTTCTAATTTCACTGGCATTGTTCTCCAAGGTATGCAACTTTTTATTCCTCACTTTCCCAAACCCGGCAAATTCGAATCCCCGAGTGGTTCAACCACGCATATGATCGTGCTGTACGTTTGAAACGTGCAACATTTCGCCGCTGACGCCGCTCGCCCACTCCCGACTCCCACCGCCGCTTCGCGCAAGCCAGGAACAGATGCTCGTCAACCATACAGAGAGCCAAAGAACGCTTCGTCCGCTGGAAAGCCGAAGGCTTACTCTCATCTGCCACCGGTAGTCGAACATTTTTGTCCCTTGTCAAAGCAGTCTCCCGCAATTTTTGCCCTTCTAATTTCCCTCCCATCTGCAATGCCTCTGGTGATCTTGTTTGTGAACCACACGAGAAAGCCGAAGTTTTTTTGCCTCCGACTCCACCTCGCCCACTTGTCCTGCTCCTCCTGTTCCTTCTCTTCCCTCTATCTCCCGTTTTCAACCTCCAAGCGCTGCGTTCTCTGGACGTATCCAAATTACCCGGTCCGGACGGTATACCACCCATCGTCCTTAAAATGTGTGCCTCTGAATGGTCTCCTCTCTTACATCGTCTTTTCTGTCTCTCTCTACAACTTTCTACTTTTCCGATCCCCTGGAAACAAGCCGTGGTTTTTCCTATTTCCAAATGCAGTGATCTTTCTGGCCCGAATAACTTTCGTCCCATTTCTATCACACCTGTTTTGTTTCAAAAGTATCTGAAACTGTCATCTCCAACCAACTGCGTACGTTTGTCGAACGCGAAGAACTACTGAGCGATCTCCGATGAGGATTCCGACCTCGCCGTTCCACCGGTGATATCCTAGCTCTCGTCTCACACTCCTGGTTGGCTGCACTCGACAATCACGGAGAAACACACATGGTGTCACTCGACATCTCTAAGGCCTTTGACCGAGTTTGACACGAAGGTCTTCTGGTGAAACTGCCCTCGTTCGGGTTCTCCTCTGCACTCGTATCGTGTACATCAAGTTTCCTCAGTGAGCGAACCATCTCCGTCCGAGTTGATGGAGTTCTGTCCCAGCCATTTCCTATGAATGCTGGTGTTCCCCAAGGTTCAGTACTTGCGCCCACCCTATTTCTTTTATTTATTAATGATCTTTTATCCACTACTTCCAATCCGATCCATTCCTTTGCCGATGATGCCACCATTCATTCTTCCCTTTCTTACCGCACTCCCCGCTATGCCAACACCAACATCGACCGTGACCACAGTGCAGTCAGTGCATCTTTAGGGTCCGATCTCGAACGCGTCTCCTAGGGATCCCATGTCATGTTGCATTTAATGCTTCCAAAACTCCTCTTATCTTGGTTTCCTTGAATCATCATTCATTCTCTCCTCATTTATCCTTTGATTCAATTGTGCTGCCCGCCACAGATTCTACTTCTTGGATTATCTATATATTCCTCTCTATGTTGGTCCGCTTTCCTATCTCAGCTCACTTCTCGTGCTGCGCGCAAAGTTGGTTTTCTGTTTTGCGTCAGACGCTTCTTCACACCAGCTCATCTGCCGTACGAAGTTCAAATCCACCCCCCAGTTGAATACTGCAGTCACGTGTGGGGTGGAGCTCCGTCTACCTCTCTTTCTCTTCTTGATCGAGTTCAACGATAGGTCGTCCGGCTGATCGACGACCCTTCTTTAACCTCCAATCTACAGTCACTAGCCCATCGTCAGGCTGTTGATTCATTGTCTCTCTTCTACGGGTACTATTTTGACTTTTGTTCTTCTAAGCTTGCTTCGGCAGTTCCTCTTCCCAAAACGTTTTCTCGACCATCACGAACCCAGGCAACTAGTCATCCCTATTAAGTTCCTGTCGCTAGATGTCGCACTTCTATCTTTCAATCCTCTTTCTTTCCCCGGACCGTTAAGTTATGGAACACTTGTAATGGAAAATCCACTTGCATTTTTTATATCGGAAAGTCTGGCGCCACGAGCCGGAATCGAACCGGCGACCCCCCGCATACCGGACAGGTGCTCTACTAGCTGAGCTACCGCGGTCCGGACAGTCGGCGGTGGATAACACAAGTGAATAATCGGTGATGCGCGAACCACTATTCCAATGATACACAGTAACTATCCTGGTTTTAATCATTGGGCTAGCCTCGTCGGTCACTTCCCAATGGAACATTCTTCCTCTTTCTGTCTTCCCACCCACTTACAACCTTTCTCTCTTCAAAAGCAAGATAAATAAACTGGTTCTTCGTGAATATTCCTCCTTACCCCACTTTTACAGTATGTCTTCTGGTTATGGGGTTTACCCCTTATGTTGTAATTCACGTTATGTGTAATAAAAAAAGAGTAGCAGCCAAAACTGAAACACTAAAATTCGATTTTAACGATTAAATTGGCTGAACTGAACTGTATTTGCTATAACGGCTCAAGAAGGATGGTGTGACTGACTGGAGGCGTCAGCGAGCTGCATTTAACTGTTGACGTTGAGACTCAAACCCGGGACTCGAAGGTTTTCGTCTTCAGTGTTGGTTGTTTGAAAATGGCCGGTTTGTACAGATGCCCTCGGTTCGAAACAGGCAGACGAAGCTTAGTCGCTGAGACGGGAATAATTAACTGATTAGTGTCACGAACGGTTGGTTGCACACGAAGACCATCGGCTATCCGCTGATCATCTTTCATTCACACCGGAAACACGCGGAACATGCTGACTGCGTTGAATGTGATTGTGTGTGTATGATTACGATACTTCATAAAGAAAATGGTGATTTTTCTCAGAAAGACGAGGATAGTGAGTGTTATTGCTACTTCTTCGACTAGTAGTAATGGTTTTGCGTATTGTATATAATATACTAATCTATTTGGAGGGGCATCCTACTGATCAGTATTGACAGTTTGACTTTGGCTTGATCAGCCAAATAAGAGGGGATATTGTTTTTTCCAGTGCACATGCACAACTCGACTATATCAATGTGGCTCGCATTGGCTACTTTCAAACATTCCATGAGTAGCGCAGTGTTTTTCTCTTTATCAAACCACCCACGAGCAGTTTTCAGTGACCCTTTTGCGCACAGAACACTTTCAACTTCCTTAGGAAACACGGTTGGTTTTGTATACGCATTTCTCATCGGTCACTATAGCGTCATCACTTGCAGATGAAGCGCCACCACTTTCCACAGAGATTCGACGACAAATGAAGCAACCAACTCATCAAATTGTTCAGATCTCTTCCCTCTTCTGTGTAAACTGAACTGTTTCTGGCGGTTTTGGGAACACCTTTGTTAGAATGTAAAATAATATTTGAATTAGTGGGGCAAATTACTGATGAGATCACAATCTCCTTGGTTAATCATGCGCCTGGTTTTGTGCAGTTAATGTGGCCAACTGGGAACCGATTCGTACATACGCGTTTCGTTTATCTCATTGTTGTAACACTACACTGACTTGTGAATTTTGTTTTGACTGGCGTACCGTGGTTCGACTGAATCCCGTTGCCCTTTTGCCTAGGACTCTTACATATGCTTATTCCCGCAGATATATCAGACGCGTGAGCAATCCTGATCCGCCTATCTCCTTAGGATGGGTTGTTTGTTTGGGACGCTTTGGCGTGAGGGATCGTTCGCACTTGATGTAATTTACAAAATGCAAATAAATGGTTGATCCCAACAAAATATAACGGACTCATTGATATCCACTCACTCATTCAGCAAGAGAACTCACTTATTCGCACACCCGGTCGGTCAATCAATCAGCCCACCGATCGATCAATCACTCACTGTGTTTTTACATAGCGCGAAATTTTGTTGAAATTTCAAATTGGCCTTTGACATTATCCCCTCAGTGAATCATTACTTATTTTAAACTCTCCGTGCTTTTCGATCCCCAAAACAAGAACGGCCAATTTTTTTAATGATCCAAATGTCGGAAGTTATTGACCTTGACGGGATGTGAACCCATGCCCTTCGGCATGATCTCTTAGCTCAGTTGGTGGAGCAGTCGCGATACCAAAGCATGGATGGGTGGCATCTATGCATAGGTTTGAATCCCGCTGGGTTCACCGACTTTCGACATTGCGGTCAATGAAAAACAGCGCATTCGTTTTCAGGTTGTTTTGCGCTGGCTTCTGATCGTTGTTTCGGTCGTGTAAGATAAGAAATAACGACCGCGCATGTGACAGTGACAGATATTTAATGCGTGGTGCATCTCCAAACCGATCACGCTAACTACTGCAAAGGTATCGGACGTTCCCTTTGTCTTCATGAGTTTATTCCACTTTCGAAACAGTCAGTTGGTTTATGCACATAGTTAACACCATTCTTCTCGCCCTTCACCGATCAACATGAACTGTACAGATCGTTATTTTTCAAATGAGAACCATCACCAGTCGTAATCGAACGAATATGCTTTCATTTTTGAACAGAAATAGCTCTCCTGCTCTATTGATAGCTAAATCGAACCATCTGCCGTTCACGTGTATCGTCATTTTTTCCTTTATTCTTTACTATGATCTTCTGTCTATGGAGAGCATGTCTGACCACATCAATCCACTAGTGTAACAGACAAAATCGATCGCCCCGTCGGTACTCAACAGACCAATCCGCGTTGGACCCACCGGGATGTGACATTGCACAAACTCCAACCGGATACCATCAAGTGCCGATCGTACCGTCCACGCCACATTTCGTGATTATGCCAACCTATTCAGTTTGCATGTTCCCCGTGTCATTCTGGGTTGTTTTCATGTTAGTTCTGAACTTGCACAAATAGCATAGGCCTCGTCCAAAACAAGATCATCGGTCAACAGTGATAAAGTCTGAAGCAGTTACCAGATATGCACTACATGTAGACGGCAGCTGTAAGAACGTGAATAGTTGTCATCCCGAACACATGTAGGGGGCAGTCAGTCAGTCAGATCAGTTCTGTCCATTACCGATGTGAACAGCTACTACTACTGGTAGTAATAATAATAGTAGCAATAACAATACTGCTACCAGTCGGACTATTTTGCCGTGTATT